>WBMW01001308.1:229707-246771 GCA_013396635.1 Penelope pileata | reverse complement strand
AGAAAGAAAGAAAGAAAGAAAGAAAGAAAGGAAGGAAGGAAGGAAGGAAGGAAGGAAATGGAAATCTGCCCTGCAAACTCACAGCCAATATCCTTCTTCTTTTGTTACCCATTTTGTCATGAGAGTGACCAGGACTGGTTTCAGATCAGCAACAAAATATTCCTTGGGTCAAATCTGGGAAGCTCTTGTACCACACCAACCAGTGCCCCTGTCCATGACACAGGTGCCCAGTCCTTTTGGCAGGAGAGTCCCTGTCCAACCTTGATGGGAAAGAATTGGTCACCGAACAAACAGGGAGGCATCTGGAAGAGCCGTCCATGGGTATGTGAGTCACAGCATTTGCATTGTAATTGGGGGATTGGGAATGCTCAGCAGCAGCAGTAGGTGGTAACAGAACTGAAACTATATCATCTTTCCGAGCTATTGCAAAAAGCTTTGGGTGCTGACGCGGCCAGGAGGGTGGCAGGGCTGGGACACAGGGGCAGAGCACTCACATGTGCCTTTCCTGAGTGGAGGAGTGCCAAGCCTGCAGCAGGTCTGTGCTCCAGCCCAACACCGCGGTCCCCATGTCACGAGCATCAGTGAAGAGGGAGACAGAGAGAAGTGTCACTGCTGAGTCCTTGGAGCCCCGAGGCTGGGACATCACGAGAGGAGAAGGACTGGAGCACTCTAATAAATAAAAGCTCTTTAACACTGGAACCCAGGGATAATAATCCATCAAATCCTAAAGGTTGCCTGGAGCAACTCCCTGGGTTATGCACAGTAGGTTACTTCCTTTGTACAAAGTCTTTCATGCATCCTCATTTCCCATATAGTGTTTCACCTTATGTTATACCTTGTAATCTTGGCTTATAACACAGTTTAGAGTTATTATATGTCACATAAGGGTTGAAGCTGAAAAAAAACAAACCACAGCTCAGCTCAGAGACACCACAGCAGGGGGAGGAGCAGTTATCGGTGCTGGAGGAAACCCAGGGATGCTCTTCCCTCCCACAGTCTGTAACTGCCAGCAATTGCTCTGTGTGTGACCCATGACCAAGAACTGCAGAGATACACTGCGACAGGAGCAGAGGTTTCTCACGGCAGATTGCCTATGTGGGCAAGATTTGGCAAAGTCCAAGCAGCAGCAGGTGTGCAGGCACTGTATTGGAAGAGCTGAGGCTCTTTGGAAGAAGCATTTCCAACATTTCATGGTATCTTAAAACAAAGCAAGAGGCAGCAATGGATACATCAGGTTGGATATTAGGAGAAATCTTTTCTCAGAAAGAGTGGTCAGGCATGGGCACAACTGCCCAGGGAGTGGGGGATTCACCATCCCTGGAGGTGTTCAAGAACCATGGAGATGTGGCACTTGGGGACATGGCTCAATGAGCATGGTGGGGATGGGCTGGGGTTGGACTTGGTGATCTTAGAGNAAAAAAAAAAATAGAAAGAAAAGAGTGGACCCACATAATTTTGCACTGTTTATAAACTTGCTGTTAGATAGCATAGAATGGAGAAACGGAAAAGAAACTGATCCAAATGAAATGCTGGAGAAAATATAATAATAATAATAATAATAATAATAATAATAATAATAATAATAATAATAGAAAGAAGGAAAGAAGGAAAGAAAGAAGGAAAGAAGAAAAGAAGNTCTGGAAGAGCCGTCCATGGGTATGTGAGTCACAGCATTTGCATTGTAATTGGGGGATTGGGAATGCTCAGCAGCAGCAGTAGGTGGTAACAGAACTGAAACTATATCATCTTTCCGAGCTATTGCAAAAAGCTTTGGGTGCTGACGCGGCCAGGAGGGTGGCAGGGCTGGGACACAGGGGCAGAGCACTCACATGTGCCTTTCCTGAGTGGAGGAGTGCCAAGCCTGCAGCAGGTCTGTGCTCCAGCCCAACACCGCGGTCCCCATGTCACGAGCATCAGTGAAGAGGGAGACAGAGAGAAGTGTCACTGCTGAGTCCTTGGAGCCCCGAGGCTGGGACATCACGAGAGGAGAAGGACTGGAGCACTCTAATAAATAAAAGCTCTTTAACACTGGAACCCAGGGATAATAATCCATCAAATCCTAAAGGTTGCCTGGAGCAACTCCCTGGGTTATGCACAGTAGGTTACTTCCTTTGTACAAAGTCTTTCATGCATCCTCATTTCCCATATAGTGTTTCACCTTATGTTATACCTTGTAATCTTGGCTTATAACACAGTTTAGAGTTATTATATGTCACATAAGGGTTGAAGCTGAAAAAAAACAAACCACAGCTCAGCTCAGAGACACCACAGCAGGGGGAGGAGCAGTTATCGGTGCTGGAGGAAACCCAGGGATGCTCTTCCCTCCCACAGTCTGTAACTGCCAGCAATTGCTCTGTGTGTGACCCATGACCAAGAACTGCAGAGATACACTGCGACAGGAGCAGAGGTTTCTCACGGCAGATTGCCTATGTGGGCAAGATTTGGCAAAGTCCAAGCAGCAGCAGGTGTGCAGGCACTGTATTGGAAGAGCTGAGGCTCTTTGGAAGAAGCATTTCCAACATTTCATGGTATCTTAAAACAAAGCAAGAGGCAGCAATGGGTACATCAGGTTGGATATTAGGAGAAATCTCTTCTCAGAAAGAGTGGTCAGGCATGGGCACAACTGCCCAGGGAGTGGGGGATTCACCATCCCTGGAGGTGTTCAAGAACCATGGAGATGTGGCACTTGGGGACATGGCTCAATGAGCATGGTGGGGATGGGCTGGGGTTGGACTTGGTGATCTTAGAGGGCTTTTCCAGCCTTAATGATTCTGATTCTATGAAACCACAGAGTGGGAGCTCCATGCCCAACTGATCCCATAGCACATCTCCCACCATCAAACACGAGTCAGAGCCAGGCAGGACACCAGAGCTGGCCAACCAGAGGTTCCATCCGGTGTGGAGGAGCCAAGCTTCCAGTGTTTACTTAAGCACAAAGCAGAATAAACTCTCGTCCTTAAAACTAAACATCTAAATGCACTCACTAATCCCGAGACATACAATAAGCAATTATACAAACACACCTTAAATGTTCTCTGGCAATTTTTGCAGTTCACCCAGAAGGACGTGTCGTCTTTCAAAACATGACAACCAAACTTCCCCAGGTCAGTGCATGGGAGGTGCTCTGTTCTCCTTCGCCATACCAAAAGGTGAAGCAAAGAAAGCCCCATCCAGGTGGGACTTCACACAAAGCACCAATGACTACAAACCACACAGAGGCAAAACCAGCCCTGTGTGCAGGACAAGCAGGTGGATTGTGCCTGCAGGCCAGGGGGGAGAGAGGAGAATCAAAATATCTGACCCTCTCACCTAGCTTCAGGATGGTTTTTCCTCATAGCTACGTGTGATCCTTTTTCATAGAGACTCCACCCCTGCCACACCATTGAATTAGTTTAAATACATTCTGAAAGATTTTTTTCATTTATTTTTTTCCCCAAAAAAAACCCACTGGCAGTTGCTGAATTTAATGTTTTGTTGAGTAAAACCACAAGGTTTCACTCAGTCCTCATCTGTAATTGTGGTAGACACTAAAAAAGTCCCTTGAGAGTCCTGGCACATACAGAGCCAGACGAGATCCTCCACACACAAACACTCTGAACAACTAATATTAATATATAGTAAATAATAATTGTAATGCGTAGCACTTTCCCCCCATAGATCTCATGGTATTCCATTGAGCTGCAGGAATGCCTTTATTCTCTTAATCACAGGCAAATGCAAACGTCTGTTCTGCAAACACTTTCCACATGGGTGTTTAATTTTGACCTTGCACCCAGTTGTGGTGACTATTGTGGTCAGCCCATTCACTGGGAGAGTCCCACATTAGTCTCCTTCTGTATATGTTCCCTTTGGGAAAGCAAAAATGTTAAAGGTATTTTTAATATATACACATGGACAATTCATTGGCTTTCTAAACCCCAAATGTTTGCATCCACACTCATTCACTTTCTTGCTGTCTCATTGCTATGAGTATTTTTGGTTTTGTTTCATCATATTTCAGTGGGACGGGGCTCAGCCTTTTTATACCTTTGGAGGAAACATATTTATGGCACGCTCCATATTTGCAGTGGCCAGAAATGCCTTCTCTCTCAAAAATTTTTTGGACATCACGACACCGAACAGGTCTTCATGTGTGCAACCACCGCATTCACCTTAAGCATCCCCAGCCCAGCACCTAGCTCTGCTGCAAAATATACAGAGGTGCATAAAGTGATGTTGTGTTGCAATAGCTCTGCTGGCTGCTCTCTGCCTCTTACTTCTGCCTTGCAGAATTCAGCAGGCCTCAGGGATAACTTTGGCAAATAAAGAGATCATCTAAACACAGCTTAGAATCATAGAATCATTAAGGTTGCAAAAGATCTCTGAGATCATTCAGTCCAACTGTCCACCTGCCACCAATATTGCCCACTAAACCACGTCCCCAAGTGCCACATCTCCACGGTTCTTGAGCATCTCCAGGGATGGTGACTCCACCACCTCCCTGGGCAGCCATGCCAGTGCCTGACTGCTCTTTTGGAGATTTTCCTAATACCCAAACTGAGCATTGTATGATCTACCCACAAGAAGTGAAATGTGTCTTGAGAAATCAGTGATGGGTTTGTTGCATCCTCTCCTGTCTCTGGAACAGCAAAGAAAGTGCAAATCCCTTCAGAAATGCCACCTGGTGCTCTGTGCATGCCTGAGTTTTAGTGTGCAAGCAGCAAGGGGAAGATGCATGGGGCAGAGCAAGGGGGGATGGATCACAGGGCACTTAAATAGTTATAAAGCAACTTTGAAAGTCATTCATTGGAACAGACACAGCAGTGACAGCACGTGGAGACAGCCCCACGGGCAGCAGCAGATGCAGCCCTGTTCCCCTCTGTGACATCAGCACCGAGGAGCAGCCAGACCAGGAAGAAGCCCCCCTCCCACCACCCATCCTGACCCAGAGCCTCCCCAAAGGGAGGAATAAAGGAAATATTCAGTGATAGGTCCCCATATACTGCACTCCTCTGCTCTTGGTCACCACTCCATAAGTGAGCACAAAGTGTGCTTAGTTCCTATTGAAGCCAAAGCTAAATGTTTCCCAGCAAGAGGCAGAATTGAGTATTACACCTACACAGGGCTTCCTTGTCCCACCAGGGCCTCAGGAGCTGCCTGAGGTAGACACCAGGGTGTGAAGACCCATCACACCCAGAAAGTGCATGAGCCATGACACTGCTGTGCCAGCAAAGCACGGCCAAGCAACGCTGAGCACAGCAGAGCCTGGAGCCAGACACAATGACTGCCCTGTGAGAACATGGGGGACGTGTTACCTTTAAGGTACATATGCCATTCATCAGATTCTCCCAAAATCTGTAAAGCATGGAAGAAAACTGCAGTAGAGATGCTTGGATTGATGTTTAGACCTTAAGCAACTTTTTACTGATGTTAAAATCCCCATGATCCTGTTCTTTGGCAGTAGTAACTCCGCAGCCAAATCTCTAGTAAGTCATTAAAGGAGTTGTGATTTCACTGGCAAGTAAACAGCTGACCACAAGCTGCAGAGTCAAAAATCCTGCTCGTGCAAAGAGGAAAGATGTGTATTGATGCACTTCATCGATTGGGATCGACTCCCATTAATGTCCACATTGTGTAAGGAAACATCTCCAGACCTCATTCTTAAAGGATAACAAGCAGTTTTACTGGAGTAAATGTGGCCTTCCCAGTTGTCACAAGCAGGGTTATAATTATTTTTTTTTTAAGGAGAGAATTAAGAGAATTAAACTAAGCATTACCACCCTCTACAAAACGTTGTTTGTTTGTTTTTGTTTGCTGTGGGTGATCCCTGCTTTGCAGCTTGTTAGCGGCGTGTCACCAGGGGATAAACACAACCACACACAAAACCCTCTTTCCCAACATCTTCTTCAAAGTCTTGCACGCTCTGCCCGCTGCTGTTAATTGATGGTGTACACAATTGCTGCAGCTTTTTTTTGCCCTTAAATGTCACCATTAGTTGTTGGGAATGGATCAATATTGAGCTTATTTATGACTTGAGGATGGCAATGATGGTAAGTTCAGTGGCTTAAAAAGAGTAAAGGGGTTTCCTTGTCACAGCAAATATTTTCTGTGCTCCTACCTTCCACCAAGATCACTACAGACCTCTTACTTCATCTAGGAAGAGACCAGGTCTGTCCTTACTAATCCAGCGCAGCTACAGCAGCCTTTCCCAAGCACAATCAAAATGTCACTACACTTTGTTCCTTTAAAGCTTCTTCCGTTTGACTTCTTCCCTTTGACTGATTCCATCTCAACCTGTCTTGGGCTGGGCTGGAAAGAGGGCTTCTCCCGATCCTCATGCTTTATTCTCCTTGCTCCAGAAGGCTTTTTGCAAACATCTGCCTAAATTCATAAATACCTTTGCTAAGTGTCAGAGCAGCTCTGCCCTTTACTTCACTGGCAGGGATGGGGATGGCCCTGGGTCCCATTCTGCTGCTCCCACCATAAATCTGGGGGGAAGGAAACCCTTTCCATCTTGCTTCAGCAGGGAATAGGAGTGGAGTGAAGTGCTGGAAATATTACCAGCTTTGAATGGATGATCTTGCAGGTCTGACTCACACAAATCCCCCAGCGGAGTGAATGGGAGGGCTGCTGGACTTGAATTTAAAGGGAAAAAATCGGTATTGAGTCCGTTCCCCCCATATGGTTAGGTCTGTCTTGGGAAGGACAATATTTTCCAAACAATTTGTCATTTTTTTTTCTGAGCTCTCCTTTCCATTTGGCTCTAGCGTAAATGTGCGTGCACAGAAAGAATCTTATCCCTTTACAATTTGCCTCTTTTGAGAAGTTTAGAAATGTTAGAGCCCTCGTGTTCCAGACATCCCAGTTTCTCCCAGAGAAGCTGTGCAGCCTCCCAGACACTATTCCAAAGACAGACTGACAGGGAAGGCTGTGAATAAAGGAACAGGCAAGCTAGGAGAGCCATTTCTTTGCTATATTTGGAAATAAAGAGGCTTTCATGAGTGTTTGTGATGATTAAAGTAAGCAATTGCAAGGGGTTTTTCTGTTCATGTAGGAAGAATTTGTGCCACCACCGTGATTGGTTTTGGAAACAATCCTTCGAGAAATTGCTTGGGTTGGCCTTGGGTTTGATGCTCTTTTGTGGCAGCAGGAGGGTCACCTGGCCCTGAGGTGTTCACCAGTGGGTGAACCTTCCCACTCAACCCCCAGCATCTTTGGAGCACAAATCCCCATATGCTGTCAGCATCTGAATCCACCGAATGTCTTCTCTGGGTGGGAGCTTTATGATGGCCATCTTTTAAACACAAAGCTGAAGCACAGACACTGTGACTAATTCATACATCTTTGGGTCAAGCATAAAGGCAATGGCAAGTCTGAGGCACCTACAGGGAGATTTACGCTTGCAGGTACTTTATTTTAGGTATCACATCTAGGAGCTCACTCCTATGTCTTGCCTCAAAGGCACATTTATTTTTCTGCTACCTGGAGGCTGCTGTTAGTGCATGGTCGGAGGTGTCTCGGTGCTGCTGACCCACCTGAGGCTCATTCTACCTCCACAGGGAAGAGCATGGTCAGGCTTCCAGCCCACAGCATGCACCCAGCGAGCATCATCTCCAAGGCTTGGAGGCATGGGATCTCTTTACAAAATGCACATCTGCACATTGGGAAAGGATTCTGACAGCCCTGAGCTGTGCTGCACGTGGGCAGGATGCTCTCGCTGCTCGCCATGCTCACCTGCCCACAGCCACCACTCAGATTACTTAAAAATCTTGTGGCCATTCAATGTCCTGGAGGAGTTTCCCCAGCTCCAACCCTGGCCACAGCCAAGCCCCGTGCCAAGCAAGCTGTGACCCCACACTGGGGACATGGGGGACATCTGAAGAGCAGAGGGACACGGGGGCACTCCCCCGCTGCTCGGGCACGCAGACAGCCTGGGAAGCTCCCCTCCATCCTCAGCATGTAAACATCTGATGGAGGAAGACTTTTCTCCTAATAACACATCATTAAACATTGATTTAAAGACAATCATCTTCCCTCTCTTTAATTTCACAGCACCTTTAAAGCAGCTGTTAGGCTGCAGCGGGGACGATCAGCCGAACAGGAAACGCATTGTTAGCTCCTCGCATTAAAACAGTAGAATGCATTAATTTATGAGCTCCTACTCGCTCTCCAAACGTTTTATTATGTTAATATCACCTTGATGTGCTGGTAGGCCCCGGTGCCAAAGCCTCTTTCACACAGTATGTGCCATCCTAAATTACAGGCTGGGCGCCTCCTGGAACTGCCTTTGGAAAAGTGGAGTAAAGCAGCGAGCTCTAAAGTTAATATTATCTTACAGACTAACAACCAGCTAATGCTCGACATGTGAATCCCATTTACTTCTTCTCTCTATAACAAATGGCAAGTGTGGGACCGGACTGTTCCTGATTTTATGCTATTTATCTTTCTGATCCGTTCCATATTCATCGTCCTTGGCTTTCTGCTGTGGCTGTAGGGTGTGCACGCTGTGTATGCCACTGCCCTCAGCAGAGCACAAGCCGGGCCCCGGCCGCGGTACATGCCTGGTCCTTACATGACATGGATGCTTCTCCTGGGGCCAGACCTTCAGCATGACCTGTGAGGCTCCCAAAAGCCCAAGAGGGGACACATATTAGAAGTGTTTGATACCTTAAAAGTTTCCCAGGAAAATTAAACTGGACAAAGGTGTTGGGGAGGGATGTTGGGTAGCACAGTGTCCCAGACCCATGGAACCCAGACCCAATGCCACTCATCCCGCAGCCCTGTGGCTTCCCTCCAGCCCCTGCCCCAGCTCTGTTTGCTGCCTCACCTCCATACCAATCACTGCAGCAGGAGCCTTTTGCAGGGCATCTCTATTTTTTTTTTAGGAAAAAAAAAAAAAGAAAAAAAAGAAGAAAAAAAAGAAGAAAGAAAAAAAAAATGTGGCCATTGCTTTCCCTGCCCCCTCAGACGAAGAAAACCAGCCGGGAGGAAATGAAGAGGGCAGGGGCCGTGGAACCCGGAGCGTGGAGCTGCCCGGGGAGCAGCGCGGGGCCGCGCACCGCGGAGCCGCGGGAGGGGCGGGGGGACCGGGATGCTTCTGCCGCGGGACGGAGGTGCCGGGCCCGGGGCCGCGGGCTCCNGCCCGGGGCCGCGGGCTCCGCCGTTCTCCCGGCGCTGCCGCCCCTGCCCCCGGCCCTCCCCCGTGTGCGGCACCCTGGGACGGGGCTGACGTCAGGAGGAGACGGGGAAATCTCCGAAGAAAACCCCGAGCGGCGGGCAGGGCGCGCACAGCGCCCGCCGGGCCCGGCCCCCCGCCGCCGCAGAGCGTAGCGCCCGGTAAGTGCCCCGGGACGGCCCCACGCGTGTCCCCGCGCTCCCGGACAGTCCCACGCGTGTCGCCCCGCGTCCCACCCGGGCGGCCCTGGGCTCCCGTCCCGCCCCTGCGCGTGTGCCCGGCGCCGCGTCCCCCCGACGCGTGTCCCGCGGGTCGCGTCCCGCCCCCGTCCCCCCCCTCCGGAGGTGCGGAGCGTTACGGGGCCCTCTCCCGTCTGCGCGGTCCGGGCTGGAAAACAAAGCGGGGCCGGGCCGGGCCGCGGGCGGGGGGCTCGCATCCCTCCCCGCCACCTTGGGCCGCCGCCCGCCCAGCGCCCCGCGCCCGCTCCGCGCCCCTCCGCCCGCAGCCATTGACATCTTTGTACCGTGCCTAAATTCTTGCGGGGCCTCTGCGCTTCGTCAGCACTGACAAATGCGCTGGGAAGTGCAATTCCAGAGGAGTTGCCTCACTTTATTTTCTTCATTATTGTTATTGTTATTATTATTATTTTATTCTAACCTCACCGTTTTCAACCGCGAACGCTTCACCTCGGGGCGCGGAGGAGCGCGGAGAAAACGCGGCCCCTGCTCGAGTCCGCGGTGCCCTCGGAGGGGTCCGGCCCCGGGGGTGGCAGCGCGGTGGCTCCGCGGGGCTGAGGCGGGGACAGGTGGCAGAGCCGGGGCTGTGCGGTGCCCCGGGGGCTGCGGGGGGCTCGGCCGGGCCTGAGCGGCCGCGGAGGAGGCGGACGAGGCGGACAGGGAGAGTCTGGGCCGTCGTAGAATTAATTTCCCTGTTCAGACAAAAAAAAAAAAAATTATCCAATTCCTCTGCTTTTCTTTTATTTTTTTCCCCTTTCTTTATTTCTTTTTAACTTTCTGATTGAAAAATTAAGCACTGTCTCTGGGATCTCCTGGGCACCGGGGGTGTCCCGCAGCCCCGCCCGCGGTAACGCTTCACACAACGGGAGCGCAATTCTCGGAGGGGTGGAAAAAGCCTTTTTTTTCCGCGTGTTAGCTCCGTTGAAATGGACGGAAGGGGTCTCTCCCACCGGTATTTATAGGAGATTTTTTAGGCGTCGCGTTAAAAAACTGTCCCTAGGAGAGTTTTCCATTATTTCGCCCCTTTTCCTTAAATTTTGCCAACCTCACAGTAAACGAACACAAACGCCGAGGCACGAATTGAACAAAAAACCAAAATATGGTGCGTGTCGAAGGACCGAGACGCCGTCTGATCGTTTTCTAACAATTTTAAAACATACGATTTCTGCTTCACCAACCAAGGTGCGCGTTCTCCGCGCTGTTCCCCGCGCCGGCTCGAGCCGCTGAGCTAAAAACCGACTTCCAAATAATTGCTGCGAGCTGCTTCGCTTGGAGAACCTTCCCCCAAATCCTTCAAATATGGACAAAGCCCTGCAAACCCTGAGTTGCAGCGGGGGGCATTTCCCGGACAACTTTGAGCCGAATTCATCGCTCCCGTGAGCGGGGCACAGATTTCCCACCGAAAGCCACCGCCGAACAATGTCCCAGCGGCTCCGCTGCTTCTCCTTTGCTGTTGGTTTTATTGTTGATGCAGATTTTATTATGGAACTGTGTATTTCCCGGGGTATGTCCTCCTTACCGCGCTTAGAGAGGAGTGCGTTTCTCAGCGAAAATGAGCGCAGACAGCACGCTGCATTATTTCCCTCCCATCCCGAGCAGCCCACATAGATGCTGCTTTTAAATAACAAAAGGGGAGGAGAAAACATTCTCTAGTAAAGCCGAATTCCTTCGTTAGACCGCCTCCTAAACGTGCTAATAAAACTAATTCGTTTTATTTGCCCGGAACTTTTATATCTAACCCCGTGCGCTGATCAGCAGAGCCCTCTGGAAGGCACTGTGCTCCCATCGCTCCCCGAGCTGTGCCCGGGAGGGGACGGCCCTTCCCACCGCCAAACTGCAAAGAAAAGTGTCCTCATGTGCAGCTGAGCCACTCAGAGCCTTTCTGGGAGGAAAAAATAAGGAAAAGAAAGAAAAGAAAGAAAGAAAGAAATATAAGAGAGGGAGCTGAACGCGCACAAAGGTTAATTGTGTCTCTGATTTTGCTTTTTAAAGCAGGAAATGTGGGGCTCTGCAGAGATTCGCTGCTGTTCTGAGAACATTAAAGAGCGCAGCGCGCTGTTAGAATATTGCAGCCTTTCAGGAAATGTTCTGTTTAGGGGAAATGTGCTTCCCCCATCCAAGTACTGCAGCAATTAAGAGGCTGCTCGCCCGAAAGAAGGTGGGGGGAACCCACAAGGAAACAAAATATCGGTGGCTCCTAACGCAGCCCCTTTTTCCGCAGAAGAAGGATCCCAATAAAATACCCAAGGAGTGCCCGGGCCTTTGGTTACCCCGCACCAGAGGCATCTTTTTAGCCTACAAACCAGACACGTTTCGGACCTCAAGATGCACGGAGTAACATGAGCAGGCTGCCTCGCAAACACCGGTGCCCCTTCCTCCATCAATTAATAAGAAAAGCATGTTCCCTCTGCTCGGAGGGGGAATGGTGGGACTATGTGGCCCCTTTTCCCCTTCCCCCCTCCGAGAGAAGCAGCCCCACACCCCGAGCGCTGCCCATCCTCTGGCGGTGACACTCGTGCTCCTGTTCAGGTGGGGATGCGAATGTTCAGGGCTAATATTTGCCCAGAGCACAGCTCGGTGCTCATGGTCTGAAGGATGCAGAGAGGGCCAGAACGGGACTGTGCCCCCTAGCACTCGGGAAAAACAGAGTTATCCCAGGAGATGGTTTTATTGTGGGGGGAGGAGGGCAGAAGGGAACCCCGCTGTCTGCTTCCAGCTGCAGAAACCCGAATAGGAAAACCCTTTCTCCTGCCGTCAGTCGCTCCGTTTCAAGAAAGCCTTGGGGTATCATTTGTATCTGTCAGAAAACATTAAGCCTTCAATGTTTTTTCATCCCGACTTTTTGGAAGCGCTGCCGCTGGCCGCCTGCGCCTTGGGCAGCCCCGGGCCGGGGGGGTGCGCGGTGCGGGGGCCCGGCAGGAGCTGCAGCGGGGGTCGGGCAGGCGCTGGGATGCGCCGGGTGCCCCGCGAGCTGTCACGGACCGAACACCGCCAGAACCCTTCGATTTCCCCCAGAAAAATCTGTTTCTTCTCCACTCCCCAAAAGAAATCACTTTCCCCCAGGAAAGTCAGCTTTCCCCATCGGGTTTGAATAGCGGGGTGGAATGGCCGGCCGGGCCGAGAGAAGCGCGAAGCCCCGCGGGCAGATGCTCGGGGAGCCCCGGGCTCTTCGGGAGGCTCCGGGAGGCCGGAGGAGCCGGGGGGAGGAGGGAGGAACTCTGCCCGCCCGCGGAGCCGGAGGCTTGGCCGGGCCGCGGAGCGACGGGGGCTGCAGATCCAAAAGGGGCTGATTTCGTTTTGCTCAACTTCTTAGGAAAATTGCTCTCCTGGCTGCGCAGAGGAGGACAGGCCGGCTGGGAGCCAGCGTAATTTTCCACCTTCCTTCCCTGAGCGATTTAACATGCTCTCTCGGCTGGGTTTCTTCCCCTTCTCCACTTCCCTCTGCCCGCTCCTGGCACTCGGGGGGGACCCGGCTCCGGCTCCGGCGGGGTGGCCGCAGGGCTGCGGCTGTCGGGGCTCGTTCTGTGGTCGCGGTTATGTGGGGATTGCTCGGGTTCCTCTTCGAGCCATGCCGGGGGAGGGTCGCCCACCGCCCCGCCGGGGGATACTGAACTGTGCGCTGGGGTATCTCCGGTTTTCGCTGCTGGGGAGATGCTGCTCGGGGCAGGACCCACGGGACGCGGGACAGACGGACATCGCCCCCGGCACACAGCGACAGCACACATCGGCCCATCGGAGCGGCCCGAGCTCCGCGGAGCACCGCGCAAACCTGCGCACATGCTGCGCACATCCCTGCCGCCTCTCGCTCCCAACCCGCGTGGGCATCCGCGGGCCGGGGCCGCGCAGCACAAGCAGGAGGGAAGAGCTGGGGGCCAAAAACCGCGCACCCACCCATGCGAGGGCATTTGTGCTGTAGGAAGCTTTAAAAATGCCCCTGTCATGGCGCAGCCGGCTCTGCCCGCTGAGGAGCTGCGTATTTCCAGCCGCTGTCACCTCCCCGGCGATGTCTCCTGCTCAAGGCAGTGACGATGGCCCTTCACCACCCCCCGCACCTCCACCCGGACGCTTTTTATCAGGAACGTTGTTTTCCTGCAGCAATTCCCATCCGCGGGGCTCTGGGAAGGGTAGCCAGATGGAGCTGCCTTGGCTTTGCTTGGGCTTGTTTGGACTGCCTGGGTTTTGGTTGAGCTCAATTGGGTCGCGTTTGGTTTTGTTTGACTTGGTTTGGTTTGCTTTGTCATGACTTGGTTTGTCGTGGTTGAATTGGATGGGGTTGGGTTGGGTAGGGTTGGCTGGGCTTGGGTTTGGTTGAATTGACTTGGGTTTGGTTGGGTTGGGTTGGGTTTGCTTGGGTTGGGTTGGGTTGGCTTGGGGAACCTCTCCCTTCTCCCTTGCCTCACTGTAGCTATTTTTTATTATCATTTTTGTTAATTTACTTATTTATTTACCTATTTTGAGAGGCCTTCCCCTTCCTCTCGGGCAAAGGTGCACTTCAGGGGAGATGCTTTCATTTTTGTAACAATTCCCAATAATTTATAGACTGAATCTGAGTCTATACAACGCTAATAAATCTGAAGAGGAAAAGCTGGCAGAGACTTCTTAACTCCGCTGCCTGATATACGGCCCAGGTGGTTCTGCGTTGGCTCCAAACGCAGCAGCCAGCCGGGGCTGGGAGCTCCTTCCCGACAGCAGCAGAGCTCCTGCGGGTCCCCGGTGCAGGGCTCGGCCCGGGGCTTTGGGGGGAATTCTCTGCCCCTCCGAGACACCGCGGTGCTTCTCTAGCTCAAAAGTGACTCGTCCTCTTCTTAACGGAGTTGTCACCGGCGCTGCTTTATTCCTAAGAGCCATCGCTCGTCCTTGCATTATTCACAGCAGGAGGGAGCGGAGCGGGGCATGTGCGGACCCGCAGCGTTTTACAGACCCCGACCGGGGCAGCGCTGGGGGCGTGGGGCCGGGTCCGGCCCGGGCGGGCACTGAGCGGGATTTTCCCACGCATCGCCCCCTCCACCCGCGGCCCCGGCCCGAGCCCGGCCCGGCCCTTCCCACGCCCACGCGGGTCCCGGCTCCCCCGGGAGGGGGGATGTCCTTGTGCGCTGTGGCCTCGCTCCCCTTCCTCCATCAGCCAGAGAGGAGAGGTGTGACGTCAAGGAACCGGGGCGTGACGTCACGCGGGGAGATGTCGGAGAAGGGATGTCCCCTGCGCCCCGAAACGGAGCGGGCCTGGAAGGGGAGAGAGAGGAGAAAATGCAAATCTGGGGATGGGCGCGTGGTCGCAACGTATGCTGTCCCGACCAGGAGCAGCGGGGTTGGCTCTGTGTGACAGGAGAGCTGCCAGGCCCTACAGTGCAGAGCGAGAGGGTGCCCTGATACCCGCGGAGGATATCTATAAGACAGATATAAAACAGATCTAAGTCACATAAAAGACATATGTAAGGCATACACAAGACACACATCCCCCGTGTGACACCGTGGCACAGGTGTGCAGTAAATGCCTGACCACGGCCTGGGCACAGACACGCGTGGGGAGGGCACGGGGAGAGCACCCGGGAGCTGTGCAGGGCTGGGAGCCCTCGGCATCCGCTGGGTCCCTGCCCCAGGGACAACCCCGGAGCTGTGGCTGCCGCCGCTCGTGTCCTCTCCCTGCTCCCTAGGATCTGAGCCTAGAACGAATTTTGAAAATGTATTTTATAGAGCAGAACTGTAAATTAGGNAAAGGCCACCAGCACCTCTCGCTTCTCCCCCAGGAAGGGTCCCCGTCCTTCCCCCACCATGGGTTCCGGAGGCCCTGGCCGTCAATGTTTGCGAATTGAACCAATTCCAGCTTCAGCAGCCCCAAAATTGCCTGGCTCACCTCTAGTGCCCGAAATCCCCCCGGGTTTGCAGGCTGCCGGGCCGAGTTTGGCTGAGAATTGCAGACGGACGTAAGGACATGAATAGGACACTAAAAACAAAACGCAAACAAAAAAAAAAAAATATTATTATTATTTTTTTTTTTAAAAAAAAAAAAAATATTATTATTATTTTTTTTTTTAAAAAAAAAAAAAATATTATTATTATTTTTTTTTTTAAAAAAAAAAAAAATATTATTATTATTTTTTTTTTTAAAAAAAAAAAAAATATTATTATTATTTTTTTTTTTAAAAAAAAAAAAAATATTATTATTATTTTTTTTTTTAAAAAAAAAAAAAATATTATTATTATTTTTTTTTTTAAAAAAAAAAAAAATATTATTATTATTTTTTTTTTTAAAAAAAAAAAAAATATTATTATTATTTTTTTTTTTAAAAAAAAAAAAAATATTATTATTATTTTTTTTTTTAAAAAAAAGAACAATTCCCCCTCCGGCTGTAAGGCTGCTGCGAGCAGTGGGTTTAAAATAGCCGCAGTCCCGGAGCTGGCAGCCCCCTCCTCCCAACCCCCCCCTGCGCGGTGCGGCCGCTCCCGCTGAGAGCCCCCGGAGAGCTGCCCCAGGCTGCCGACTCCGCAGAAATTCAACAATAAATAGTANGGCCCTGGCCGTCAATGTTTGCGAATTGAACCAATTCCAGCTTCAGCAGCCCCAAAATTGCCTGGCTCACCTCTAGTGCCCGAAATCCCCCCGGGTTTGCAGGCTGCCGGGCCGAGTTTGGCTGAGAATTGCAGACGGACGTAAGGACATGAATAGGACACTAAAAACAAAAAGCAAACAAAAAAAAAAAATTAAATTAAAGGGATAGAGACCGGAGTGTGCCAGCAGCTCCGTGCACACACCCCGAGCTGCAAAGGGCAGCGGGGAGCAGAGGTGTGGGCCCGGGTGCATCACCCCGGGGGGGGGAGGAAAAAGCCGGCACGGCTGCAGCGTTGCTTCCCTCCACTTTCCATAAAACAGTTCAAAAGTTCTCTCCCACATCTTTACTTGATTTGAAAGCAAAATAGAGTGTCAGGATGGATCAGTTAAAGTGAGCCTGGAAAAGAAAGAGGAGAGAAGGTCCCTACCCCAGGCAGAGCATTGCCGGGGTCCCTCCCGCATCCCCTCGCTCCATCCCCAATTCAGCGAGAGGAAAAAAAATGTGTTCAAAAGGGATAAAACCAAATCAGACGCAAATCCCCGGAGGCCGTCCCCAGAGAAATCCCCGCAAGTAGGAGGAATCCGTGCCCCGCGGGACTGGAAGTCGCCGTGGGGTCCCTGCGCGGGGCGCGCAAGTTGCGCGGTAGGGAGGCGCAGCCGCGCTGGGCAGGGGGATGAGCGGGAAGATGCGCACGGACGCAACCTGCTCAGGAAGAAGGGGGGCCCAGGGGTGCTACCGCTCCCATCCCCCTCCAGAAGTTGAGGGCAGAGCAGGGGGGGCCGAGCCGCCCTCCGCGCGGCTGGGAATGATTTTCCACCTTTCCATTCGTTTATGAAATATTTTTAATACCTCGCCGAGNCGGGGAGGTTTTAACCTTCAGGGGGAGGAGCCCCGTTTAACTACAGGCATTTGTTCTAGGGCAGGTCACTTTAATCTCTTTAGCTTTAAACTGTCCAACTCGCGACTCGCGGTTCGCTATAAGGGATCTTTACTACTTTCCTGCCTATGCGGCCGCACTCCGCGCCTCTCCCCGAGCAGAGCCCAGCGGCTGCGAGGCGCTGCCCAGAGCTCTTCTTCCGACACCCTTAAAATAATACTGTTAGTAATAAGTGGATTTGCTTTTGTT
>WBMW01001308.1:212849-223440 GCA_013396635.1 Penelope pileata | reverse complement strand
AAAAAAAGAGGAAAAAAAAATTAAAAAGAAAAAATTAAAAAATAAAAATAAAAAGGGAGGGGAGAAAAAAATATAATTCGCAGAGTAGGTTCTGCGGGGAAAATGGTTAAAATATTAGGGATGAAACTATTAAAAATAATAATGACAAGGGTCAACCACTTCTATAAGGTTATATTTATATCTGCCGTTACATTGTGCCGGATCATTGTCCTCGGCCGTTGAATAAACTGTTTTTAAAATGCATGATTCTTGATGTTTTTTCTTTAGTTGGAAGCTCTAATCCAGTCATTCCTGATAGTAAGCAGCTCCAGGTTCCTACCTCTTCGTCCTTTCCAAAAGACTGCAGCATCCCCGGCTGTGGGAGCACAGACACCCTCCAGCGATGCGAAAACTCTTCGGCATTTTCCCCATCCAAAGTCTTATCCTGATAATGAAATTATCATTCATCTTTATTTAAATGCAGTTTTTTTTCTCTTAAAAAAAAAAGAACTTTTAGAGTCTAAAAGAAAAAAAAGAAAAGACCACAAATGGTCTGTTCTGAAGTGAATCCAGATACTGCATCTCTGCTAGAGAACCAGCGAGCCTCGGCGTCCCGCAGGGTTGCTTAGCAAAGCTGAGAGCGTTCCTTGCTTTTCTAACCGTGAAGGAAAAACAAGGAACCAAAACCCGATCTTAAGGTGTTCCGATCTTAAGGTGTTATGATGTAAATGTAGATACTTTAACAAGTGCTTGTTGGCAAAAAAAGAAAAAGAAAAAAAAAAGACAAAAAAAAAGAAAAGAAATGATAAATATGATCTTTATTAATACGCATACAAAACGCATATGAAGTTTAATTGCAGGCATATTTGTTGCTTATTTTTGTCGGTACTTTTTACCTGTAGATGACAAAGAACCATAATATAAAATGCACACGGTACTTCTTTCCCAGTGTATTTCACACCTGTGGTAAACGTTACGCTGGATGTTTCAGTTATGCTGTTGTGGATAAGGATGCGGTATATATATTGTTTTATAAGTTATGTTCTGTGATTTTTTTTTTTTCAAAATTAAGAGCATGGGAATAAAAAAGAAAAAAAGAAAAAAAAAAGAAACGAAATCTAAGAAATGCCTTTAATGTTCTTTTCTCGCTGGGGCTGAGAGATCGACCGCGTAAGAAAAGGAACTTTTCCTCCCCCCCCGCCCGGCGGGGGCATTTCGGGGGGGCCCCTCCGCTTCCTCCCGGGCCCTGCGCCGTCCCCCGCGCCCCCCCCGTTCCCGGCTGTCCCCGGGGAGGGGGCCACGGCCCTGCAACCCCTCCCCTGTTTGATGGCGTTTTTCCGCTGCTGTTCCGGCGGGGGATCCCTCCTCGCCGCGTGGGTTTCGCCTCCCACGGGGCACTGACACCCCAAGACTCGGGATGGGGTTTTTCACCAAAAAGAGCCACTCCTCGCCCCCAGAGGAACCCCCCCGCCACGCAGCGCAGCCCCGGGGCCGCTCGTTGCCGCGGAACCGTTTTGCCCCTTTTCCCAAGGTGCGTTTCTCCCCTACACCTCGGAATTCCCCGATATTCTGAATTTAACATCGATTCGATTCATTCGTTTTTGTTTTTGTTTTTCCACGAGCTGTCTCAAGCCGCGACGGTTCATTTTATGGCCTCTATCGCTCCGATGACCGTTTTGCCGAAAATTCAGCCAACGAATCGAGAATTTCTCTACCCCAAAGCCGCCGCCGCCGCGAGCTCCCGGCGCGGGAGTTACGCGCTGCTGCGCGGCCCCGCGGAGCTCCGAAGCCGCTCCCCGGCCCCGGGGGTCACCGCGCCCCTGCTCCCTCCTGCCCCGGTCCCTGGGTCTGCCCTGAGCCCCGGGGCCGGGGAGGCAACGAGCGGGGGCTGAGCCCCGCACCGTCCCTTATTCATCCGCAGGAGCACACGCTCCTGGGTGCGATCAGGATGAGGAGAACGACCGCTTTTCCCCTCCTGTTTCCATCACTGGGGGGGAGGCGGGGGGGTATCCGAAAGCCCTCCGCTGTTTTTTCAGCCTGGATTCGCTGTGTTCGTTTTCTCCTGTTCCTGGAGGTAGCACTGGCAGTCCTACATCAGAGCAGCGGCTGTGATGCCTGCATTCAGCCAAATCCTGTTGGCAGAGCCCCGAACTCCAGCCAAAATGCAGCTTGTGTGATTGGGCTGTGTGCAGGGACGCAGCCCCCCCGGGTCTCTCCCCAGCATCCCCTCCCCGGCCCCGCTGTGTACCAGGGAATGCTCACCGGCTGCTGCAGGGGGAAATTTGGGCTTCTCGACGCCTTTATAGCTCAGAGAAAGGAAAATTCCAAGGAGACGCTGAGCAGAAGGCACCTCCTACACCTTCTCCGTGTATTTTCGTGGATGTCCCCTTTCCAGCAGCCACCAGGTTTCCCCTGCAGTGGTTACAGCCAAGTTTTGGAGGGGATTTGGTGCGTCTGAAGCATGGCACAGGACCTCCTCGCCCAAGCACAGCTTCCTTAGGGCTGAGCCCTCAGAGGACACCTCCACCACAGCCCAGGTGTGTGCCCAGTGCTGGGGGGGACATCATGTAGTGCTCCCTGAGCCCTCAGAGAGATGGCCCCATACACAGCGCATCACCCCATGGCTTTCTTTGCCAGCTCCCACTGCCAGTGCTGGGCTCCCGCACCCCGGAGGTGATGCTTTTCTCCTCCTGTGTGTCCCTGGGAGCAGTTTCCAGCACAGGGACTCCTGAAGCTGCATCCCTCCAACCCCGAGAGCCCCAGCCCTCCGCCCACCTCTGCATTCGTGGAGGCGCGCGGATGCTCGGAGCTGGAAAAAGAGCAGAATCGAGTTTTCCACGTGGTCGGGGTGTGCTGCCTTCCCTATGGGCATCCCCAAGGCCGGGCTGCCTGGGGAGCACTCTGCACACCTACCTGGGCTGGGGGGTGGCCCTGCACCGGCTGCGGGGTCCCGGGCGGCCGAGCCAGCGGTTGCCGTGCTCCTGTGCATGGTGCAGATGAAGTTCACAAAGCCTCTGAGCCTCAGCCCGCGCCGCTCCTTCCAGATTAAATGTCTTCTCATAAAAAGCTGTGGTCAGTTTAACTCTGAGCCGCATACTTTTCTTTATCTGTGGCCTGGAACTCGGCAAACTATGCAAAGTCCCATTTAAATTAATGGGATGCTTCAGTACTGATTTTAATGGGATTTTGTATCATAAAAATAACACTTCTAGAAAGGCCCTAACGTTTTGCTGCAAACTCGCAACAAAAGTCGCTGAGACTGGGATAATAAAACGCAGGCTTTATTTGAAACCTATGAAGGTTTTGTCATTAACTTCAATGGCACAGTTTCAGGCCTTATTATTTTAGTTTAGCAGCACAGGAGTAAAAACTACTTCACCAATTAAAAAGAATCTGCGACAACTTTTCTGATCCAGCCTGGCAACTTGCACGTGAAAATTGGGTTTGATGTTACCAAAGCAGCCAGGATGCTCAGCCCCACACACCAACCTGGGTGCTCGGACAGAGAACAAATAAAAATGAGGAACCCCATTCTTTTTGCTAAGTAAAAGTTCACCCATCAAACAATGCAACGTTATTGCTTCTGAAAACTGCCTCCGATCCTTCTTTTAATCTAACCGAGAGAGCAGCCTTCTGCTCCCCCCATAGAAAACAGTAAAAGCCTCCTTCAAAGTGAAATATGTTTTAATTAACAGAGCTGCAAAATGAAATCCCCAGCTATGCAGAGCCTCCTCTGCAGCTCGCCGTTGCGCGCTGCTCTCATTAACAAGCTGCAGGCGACGCTCCGCGCCAACCTGATTAAGCAGGAGGGCTGCAGGCGGATTTTTTATCAAAAATGTTGCAATGGCAGCCAGCCTTTTTTCTTTCTTTCTTTCTTTTTAATTTTTTTTACAGGAAAAAATAATTTGTTTATCCCCAATTCTAATGAAGAACGCGTACGCACGCTTTTGTTTGAGAAAGAAATTCCCAAGGGAGAAAAGTTCCCCTAGGAAATAAAAAAAAGGGGGAAAAATGAACACGTGTGTTTGATTTTTTCCTCTTCTTCACCCATTTCTTACAAAACCCCAGCAAGCCGTGCTCGCTTTCTGCTAGAGAGGAACCAATGCACTCGGGAATCTTCCCAGGAGATCCGTGGAGCCGAGACAAGGCTGTGCCCAGGGGCGAACCCCACCGATGTAAATGAGCAGCCCCGGAGCAGCTCCTCCCCACACCTCTGCGGTGCCCCCGCGCAGCAGCATGGGAAGCAGCGCTCCGTCCGGGATGCTAATTCCAGTCCCACGTAGCAGCTTCAGAGCTTCCCCAAAAATCTATGTGTTAATATGCAAGAAACAAAACTCTGACTTAGTGCGAGCAGGGACAAAGTAGTTGCTGTCCCACAGGAGCGCAAAGTAATTTATTTTACAGGCTTCAAAGTGATACATGCCTGGGTACGGGAGATTAGCAGGGGGATTTTCAAAAGCCCTATGTGAGTGAGGACCAGATTTTAAAAAATGATTCAGTGAATCAGTCCCGGTGTGAGATTTTCCTAGAAGTGAGTTAGGCACCTGGGATTTAGACACTAAGAGTGAGACTTTTAGAGGGATTTAGATGTCTGAAGATACAGCTGAGCACACAGTGGGATCTTTATAAGCACCCAACACTGCATGGAGCAGAGGTGCTGTGCTGGCTCCCAGATCGCCTGGGCAACGCATGGGAACCCCAAAACCCCCCTGAGGATGCCCACAAACACCCGGGCAGAGGGGCACCTGCACAAATTTCTGTTTTCCCTTCTTTTCTCTTTCCTAGAAACCTAGGAAGAGCCCAGAGAGGCAAAGAGAGCCTGGTTCTGCCCACCCCAGGAATGGGCGAACGTGGGGACAGCCCCCCCTGCCACCCTGGGGGGCTCCGGGCAGTGTTCCCCAGCACAGTGGATGAGGGCTGTGCCATCCTCGTGGTTCTGCCCATTCCACCTATTGCTCCCTGGCATACAGCACGAGCCACAGCCCTAATGGAGCCCTGCACACCGCCCAGCTCAGGTGGAGCATCCCCTGGGAAGCAGAAATGTGAGAATGGGATGCTGTGAGCTGGTGAGGGTGTTTCGAGCTGGAGGAGCCCCAGCTGCCCTCCGTGGCAGCTCGCAGCCCACTCCCTGCAGCACTGGGCTGGGTGCTGTCCCCTGGGAGCTCAGCCCTGCACCCAGCCCCGGCTCACAGCCCACAGTGCCCTTGGTTGGCAAAACAGCCCTGCACGAGGCACACAGACGTGGCCCCAGCATGTTTTGGAGGGCAGGGAAAGGCGGGCACCTGGTGCCCTGATCACAGCTGGCTTTGCAAGCTTTATTCTGAGCACAGCAACCCCCAGCCCCCTCCCATCTGCCCTTCCCATGCACCAACCCCACACTCTCCCTATGGGATGGACACCCAGGCTGTCCTCCCATCCTGACCCCTCTCCCCTGGTCACATTTGTAGGGGCCAAAGTGTGAAAAAAGCAGAAATTGCCAACCGATGGTCCCATCTGCTCTCCTGGCCCAATCCCACTGCTACCTGTCCTGCCCACACATCAGCACCACCTGACAACTCCCACCGCTATTTATCCCCCAGCTCCCCCCTGCTGTGTGCTCACCTGTGGGATGTTTCCCCCCTACTTCCCTCACCTGCCTGCCTGGTGACATGCATCATGCTGCTCTGTGCATCCTTGTCCACCTTATCTCTCATCTTACAGCATAGGTATGAATTTCTTATTTTCTTGTGCACTCTAGGCTCTCTGGTACAACTCTTCTGCACAGGCACATTTAATTTGTTCATCCCTACCTTATATCCATGCGTTTACCTAACCCTCCTTCCCCCTGTAGCTGACAAATCCTCTATAACCTTATAACACATATAGCTGACAACACACTTACCCAGTCTTCTTTCTTTTAATAGTTTAGCATCAGCTAAATGCTGATGTATGACGCATTTCCACCTGCTCCTCTAAGGCACAAGGTTTAAGTTTAAGTTAGGGACAGGGTTAAGACACTCAGAAGGGTCAAGGTTGAGGCTGAGGTTGGGTTAGAGCTGGGGATGGAGCTGGCTCTGCACCGAGGGCTGTGTCTGGGCTCAGGCTGAGCTGAGGGGGTGGCTGAGGTTTGGGATAGGACTGTTAGGTTCAGCTCTCGGCTTGTGCCAGGGATAGGTGTTGGATGAGGGCTTTGGGTGAGGTTGGGTTGTGGGTTAATGCTGTGTTCAGGTGCTGCTAGGGGTTGGGGTTAGGTTAGGTTTAGCACTGTGTTAGGACGAGGTTTAAGGTTGGGGTTGGGTTTATGTCAGCATTTAGAAGTAGAGTTAGTTTTAGAATTGGGTTAGGAGTCAGATCTCAGCATTCATCATGTGAGTTCTCTGTTTATTTCTTGTGCAAACAGCTCTTTCTTTCCCTCTGGAGTGCAGATCTATTATTCTCTCCCACACATATGGGTGTTTATATTCAAGTTTAATAACTCTTAGCAATCCATTTCCCCCGTATATTCTCATTTACCTGACCTCTTTGCCTGTTTTGCTTACATTCATGTCTCACACACTTAGTCTATCTCACATCTACTAATCACCCTCGTCCTTTCTTATAACACTGATGTATTCACCACTTCTGCTTTTGCCTGTCACGCCTGAGACATCAATGCAACTAATGCCGTGATTAACTGATCCTTGTTGCAGTCTGTTCTATATGTACTCATTACACTAATGTCTGTGACTACTTACCTATCTGATCCATCTCATGCAAATTCTAATTAATCTCTCTGGATTTCCATAACACGCAGTAAACGACATATTTTTGTCTTCCTCCTTGTTCCATCCATATTCATCTCTCTTCTCACCCATACCCATTCTGCCGAGCTTGCTGGTACCCACTCATCTGGATGTGCACCCACCTACCTCTCCATCAATCATCCTGTCCAGAATTTACTCCCTTATTTAACATCCCTCTAATTCGTACTTGATCATCAGGCTAATTTCACAACACTCCCAGCTCATGAACACTCCTCTGTCTCCTTCTATACCCAACACCTAGTCCAACCTGTTAGGTCCCTAATTGTTCCAAGTTTGTTTTTTTCAGCATAATCTCTTCATTGTGTATGTATTTTATATGTCATCTATTTACTCCGTGCCTATTTTATCTGACTCCTCCTTAAATACTTTTTTTTGCTTTTTTCCCATATCTACTTCTCTCTTGCATCTATGTGCTTTATCTTTTTTGCATGTGTCTGCCCAATACTTCCTTCACTCATCTGTCTTCCACATCTCCTTTTTTTCCCTCTCTGCCTGCAAAGATTCACAGACAGTGTAACTGACCAGCTCCCCTCTCTGCAGGAGTTGCTCATCTATTACTCTATTAACTGCTCATCTATTAACTCTGTTATTGCTCTTCTGCTATCTGTTCTCCCCTCTGTCCACACTCCCCATAACCAGTGCCCTATTCACCCTATCAGTCCACGTTTTCTGGCTGTTAGTCACACGTTTATTCCATCATTCCAGCTACCTTTCCATCTCTTTACCCAAACAACACATGTTCTGTCTGCCATAAACCTGTCCATCTCAATCTAATCTTTCTCTTTTGGCCTTTAATTTATTAATCTCTCTGCACATTCATCTGCTCAATCTTTCTAGCTCATGCAAGCTCAGTTAGTAATCTCTTTTCTCTTTACCCATCTATTCATCCTTCCATCCAGTTGTTATTCAACTGACTTAACCTCAGAATGTTCTCAGTGTTTATAGGGGATCACCTTTTCTTCCACGTATCCAATTCCCACTTTATATCTGTTTGGGTCACTGCTACTCATGTCACTTTTTTTTAATTTAGACCAGAACATCTCTACATCTCTTTACCTACACACATTAATTAATACAGCTATCAGTTGATGCCTCCATTTGTTCCACATCCTCCGCTCAGTTTTCTGTTATATCTATACTTACCCTCCTGCTGCCTATTATAGCTATGTACATGTAACACCTACGTGCTTGCAAAAGCCCACGTTTCTATATTTATTCTGTCCACAGTACTCCCACTTTGCCTAACTTCCCAGCCGTCCAGTAGTTACTTTACCTACCCAGCTTTGTCTCTTCCACATTTATCTAGTCCACGCCTATTGAACAAGCTGATATGTGATATACAGCCTCCTATTTGCTCAATTTAACATGGCAATCAGGCTCAAGTATACCGCAATCCATCCCATGCATATTTATCTGTCTAGCTAACTCCAGTCTTATTCCAAGCTGTCCTAAGTTTAATCTATGCAATATAACTAATCTGTCTTTCTCTCCGTTTTTCCCTCTACAGTTCTCCCACACCTAACTCTGCATCTCATGATTCTATGATTTTTAAATATTTTTATGGCAAATACAGCCAACGCTACTTCTGGCTGCAGGTTCATCCCAGGGGTTCACAAAGCAGCCAGTCAGCCCGTGCTCCGCTATCCAGCCATCCAGGCAGCTCCTACCTTTCCACCCATCCACATAGGACTTGCTCTAACAAGACCTATTCTACATTCATGCCATTGTCCATTGAGTCCATAATCACCAAACCAAACCCTTGGCTGGGCTGTCTGTACCACGTCAAATACATGTACTTTCCTTCCATCATCACTTTGTATTAACATGAAAATATCCACCTTCTGCACAGACCCTGTATGTGTCCATATAACTATAACATTTATTTTAATTTATCCACCCCCCACATACTTCTCTGTAGATCTCTACCCATTTAATCCTGTCTCTTTATCTAACCTGTCCATCAGTTTACATCATAAAACCCGGCAGCCAACCCAAGCAGCCATTCAGCCATGTGCCCAACATGCTCTCCCTCATTATACAAGAGGCAATTCTGTTCAAAGTAACCTTTAGCAGTAATGTTCTTATCACTGATGGTGGCCCAGCCTTGTAACAGACCAACAGGCACAGGGGTATGGAGAGCAAGGACAGGTATTGGCTGAGTAAAACATCATTCATAGGATCATAGAATAGCTTAGGTTGGAAGGGACCTTAAAGCAAAAATATCAGCCAGATGCAAGCACATAGAGATTTGCTCCTCGCACAGTGTGGGAGGTCAAGAATGTTATGCCAATAAGCTGGAGAAAAGTGGATGTTAGAAAAAGGGAAAATAATCCTCTCTACATCTGTGAAATAGTGATTTCTGTGATACGGGGCTCATTGCCCCGGCTCTGCGTACCCACATGGGTGTGGGAGCTGCATGGGTGTCCTGTGGGTACATCTGTCCTTGTATGTGCCAGGGTAAGGAGAGGAGTATCACGGATATCCACATGAACTTCCATTCTCTCCTTATAAATTGGATTTCCTAATTTTTACTGCTACTCTGAATCTTCCTCTGACCAGGCAAATCTACACCTGCTCCAAGGGGAGTTCTGCACTGCAACATAGATACCCCCCCCTCCCCCCCCCCCCTGCCCTTTTAACCATTATTCTGTCCTGCTAAAATTCTGGATCCTGACCTAGGTCCAGACAAGAGCCTCACTGTGTATCTGGGACGGTGAAAACCTTTGAACCTCTGAGTTTGGAAGTGTTCAGACTCAGGAATTTGGGTTATCAGGATGCTGAGTCGTGCAATTTGGCTTTGAAGGCTTTGCTGTTGTTTTCTCTCTTCTTAATTACCCTCCCAAACACAAACTGTGTCACTTTATGCCAAAAAAAAACTTTGGGATCAGGGAAGCATCAGGTGGCAAAGAGAGATGGAGCAAGTTGGGCTCCCAGGTGAGAGCCTGGCAGTGTTTGCTGAGTGCTTGGGAGCTGCACGAGGAGGGCAGGAGTCGGGAAACTCTTGGGAAAGTGTCATAAATACCTCCCGATATTCCCCGAGATAGCAGAGCCTGTACAGGCGCTGCTGGCCGCAATCAGCAGCCTGGGTAAGAAATTGTTTGTCTTGGTCTTTGTATCAGTAAATGCCCAACCCAAATTCACTGATAAAAGCAGACACTGAAAAAAAAAAAAGAAGAAGAAGAAGAAAAAACAACCCAGAGACAAGGTCTCCTTGGGCCCCCAATCAACAACAAAAAGGCAGCAACCAGACAGCCATTTAGTGAGCATCTCAAAGCTATCTGCCGTCTGCTGGAGGGGCTTTAAAGACATCAGATTTGTGTGTTTGGCTCAAGCCAAGCGAATTGTACTCTAAAGCTTTTCCTTGAATTCAAGGCTGTGTTTACTGCAGTCAGGGCGAGGGGAAGGAGGCAACCCCAAAGCCCTCCCTCCTCCTCTCCCCCCACCCTGCAAGCCCCAGGCTTGAAACTTGATTTAAAAAAAAAATACGAGATTGAATTTCAGTTTGCAGGATTAGGGAGACGACTTTTAGGGGCTGCTTGTTGGAAAAAAAGCAAAGCAAAGCAGCTGGGAGGGATTAGGCTGAGCTGGCGTCTGCACTTTCAACTGATTCAATTTTGCTCCACAAGACATTGTATCTGAGCCTTTCTGGAGACTATTCAAAGCAAATCATTTTCATTTTACCATTTGGTAAGTGATCAGAGTCTATTTTTAGTGTCTTGGAAGCGTCGGGTTTTTTCTCTCACTCCTTTTCTTTCTTTCTTTTCTTTTTTCCTTTCTCCCTTTTCTTCCACAGTTGAATGTCTGTATTTGGGGTATCAAGAACAGGCATG
>WBMW01001308.1:168483-212812 GCA_013396635.1 Penelope pileata | reverse complement strand
CCTGGGCGGGGGTGGGTGGGGGGCTGTGGGAGCAGGGGCTGCAGGGCTGCGAGCAGCATTTCTCCAGCTGATCCTCCCCCCAACACCATGGTCAATTTGCTGGCTCTGTCATGGTTTGTAAAAGCTGTGTTGCCTTCGGTGTATTTGTCATTGGGGGAAAAAAAAATACAGAAACCAGAGAAGGTATTTTAAAAATAAGAGAAGGAAGAGAAAAAGGAGGAAGAATCTCCGTTACAAACTTGGAGGGGTGAGGGGGTGGTAGCTGAGGAAATGCTTTTCCTTCCAGTTTAAATGTACGTTGCCACATTTTACTTTTTCTGAAATTTCACTTTACTGAACGTTGGCACAGTGATATTTTTATTTTCTTTCTTTTCATTTTTGGGTCTGATGGTCTGGCACATCGCTCTGCAAACCAAAGAGGCACACAGTGAGGGTCCTGCAGCATCATCCTCGGGTCCTTCCCCTGGGCTTCGGATGCCCTCACCAAAACCACTGCCTGCAAAAGGCTCTTGCAAGCAATGGTTGAAAGCAGCTCTCTTGTTGCACCTTTAGGGCAAGTTAGTTATTCTCTTTGTGTCTTCCCTTATACAAAATGCCTACAGCAGGGAGCAGAAAATGATAAAGCACTTGGGTGTTTTCCTCCCCTGTTGCAAAAGAGCACTTTGCTCTGAGAGAACCTCGTGCCATCTGCTGCTCCCTAACTGGGAGACAACAGCTGAACAGTGCAATGCCAAACACTGCATTTCCACATCCAAACCTCGAGCTCTGGATAGAGTCCTCTAGGATTAGTGATTTTCCTTTTTCTCTTTTATTCTTCAGGAGGTGCTTTTCCTATTAGTGATGTCTATAAAGCACGGGATTTGTGTAGCAGCCCACGGAGTGCATCCCAAGCAGAGTGGGTGAGTTTGTTCACTTTAATGTCTGCAAAATGGGGATAGACATCATCCATCGCAGATGGGCATCCCCAGGGCAGTGTGAGCAACAGGGAGGAACACACCAAACCACCACCTCTGTGCTGGGAGAGGGCAGCACAGCAACTCATAAAGGCACAGGATCCAAACCTGAAGCAGCAGTGCTGTAAAAAGGAGCCCAAGGTGAGATGGCAAGAATGTGCTTTCCTTAAAAACCAGCAAAAAGACCCTGTCTTGGCTGCCCTGGGCTGAGTCTGCAGCCTGGCCGTGTTTTTGCCAAAGCAATCCCCTACCCGCAGAGCCAGGCAGCAAGAGCTGCTAGGTATTGTAACAGCAACAATTATTTATTCACAAGCTGGAGCAAAGAGGAATCTGCAAGCAGGGGGAGGGAAGGGGGAGTAAAAACCAACCTGATCTTGTAAAAAAGCGCCTTAAAAATACCATGCACGAAGGTCCTTGCTCGAGCCTTTTATTTATCAGTCTGCAGCCAGAAGAGGAGAATGCAATAAGTGCATGGCACACAGGGAGCTGAGGGTAGGAGGGTCCCATAATAAAAAAGAATGGGTCTGAACAAAGAAAAAGGTTCTGCTAAACTGATGGTGGCAGATGGCATCGGTCCCACCATGTTCCCCTTCAATTGCGGGAAAATATAGTAAAGCAATTTAATGAAAACGCTTAAATAAGCAAACAGTGCAGTTAATTGAACCCATATGCATTAGGAAGGAAATCTAAAGTATACTGATTCATTAAGTTTTATATAACTGTAAACCCCCAGAACCTAAGAAAGAGTAAGAAGCCATGATGAAGTGCCAACTAGAAGGAGACCTTCCACCAAACTTCACTTCGATCTGTTTTGTTATGACAAGAACAAGTGGTTTTAACAAGTATGCCATAAATCAGGGGCGCGCGCTCCAGCCCGGAGACTTCCAGGTACAAACACACATTCCTTTTCTTCTGGTTAGGTTTTTAACTTTCCAGGACAGAAATAACTGGAACTTGGATGCTGCTATCTGCAAAGAAAATAAGTAGAGAAGAGCTGGTCCTTGGTAATAATACTTCTGTGCAAGAAAACTTAGAGCAGTATCTAGACGATGCTCTCTGAATCATGTCTAGGAAAATGCCAAGGGTATCACACTTGGCTTTGGTCTGTAAAACTAAATCCTCTCTTCCACAGTGCCTCTCCAGCCATGATTTTTTGGGCAGAGGACTGCTATAGATGGAAAGCTGGGGTCGGGAAAGGCACAGCTGCTTTGTTCCAGAGAGCTTCCACTGCCCTCTCAGTCCAAAAGTGGTCCAGAAGTGAGGTTCTGAGGAGAGAGTAATTCTGGTCCCACTGGAATGGATNTCTATTTTTAGTGTCTTGGAAGCGTCGGGTTTTTTCTCTCACTCCTTTTCTTTCTTTCTTTTCTTTTTTCCTTTCTCCCTTTTCTTCCACAGTTGAATGTCTGTATTTGGGGTATCAAGAACAGGCATGTTTCGAGGGAATGTGTACCACAGCCAGCAGCAGCTTCGACTCGTTCTGTGCCTCACTGCAAGGGAAAATGGCACCAGAGAGAGCCTGGAGCTGGCAGGGCTCTCAAGCCACTCAGGCTCTGCACCAGTTCGGTTTTTTCAGGTGATTCCTTATGGTTTTGGCAACCTTCGCCCATCGCACAGCCCATGGGCTGCAGGCGGAGGGCAGGGTCCCTCCCTGGGCGGGGGTGGNCCTTCCCCTGGGCTTCGGATGCCCTCACCAAAACCACTGCCTGCAAAAGGCTCTTGCAAGCAATGGTTGAAAGCAGCTCTCTTGTTGCACCTTTAGGGCAAGTTAGTTATTCTCTTTGTGTCTTCCCTTATACAAAATGCCTACAGCAGGGAGCAGAAAATGATAAAGCACTTGGGTGTTTTCCTCCCCTGTTGCAAAAGAGCACTTTGCTCTGAGAGAACCTCGTGCCATCTGCTGCTCCCTAACTGGGAGACAACAGCTGAACAGTGCAATGCCAAACACTGCATTTCCACATCCAAACCTCGAGCTCTGGATAGAGTCCTCTAGGATTAGTGATTTTCCTTTTTCTCTTTTATTCTTCAGGAGGTGCTTTTCCTATTAGTGATGTCTATAAAGCACGGGATTTGTGTAGCAGCCCACGGAGTGCATCCCAAGCAGAGTGGGTGAGTTTGTTCACTTTAATGTCTGCAAAATGGGGATAGACATCATCCATCGCAGATGGGCATCCCCAGGGCAGTGTGAGCAACAGGGAGGAACACACCAAACCACCACCTCTGTGCTGGGAGAGGGCAGCACAGCAACTCATAAAGGCACAGGATCCAAACCTGAAGCAGCAGTGCTGTAAAAAGGAGCCCAAGGTGAGATGGCAAGAATGTGCTTTCCTTAAAAACCAGCAAAAAGACCCTGTCTTGGCTGCCCTGGGCTGAGTCTGCAGCCTGGCCGTGTTTTTGCCAAAGCAATCCCCTACCCGCAGAGCCAGGCAGCAAGAGCTGCTAGGTATTGTAACAGCAACAATTATTTATTCACAAGCTGGAGCAAAGAGGAATCTGCAAGCAGGGGGAGGGAAGGGGGAGTAAAAACCAACCTGATCTTGTAAAAAAGCGCCTTAAAAATACCATGCACGAAGGTCCTTGCTCGAGCCTTTTATTTATCAGTCTGCAGCCAGAAGAGGAGAATGCAATAAGTGCATGGCACACAGGGAGCTGAGGGTAGGAGGGTCCCATAATAAAAAAGAATGGGTCTGAACAAAGAAAAAGGTTCTGCTAAACTGATGGTGGCAGATGGCATCGGTCCCACCATGTTCCCCTTCAATTGCGGGAAAATATAGTAAAGCAATTTAATGAAAACGCTTAAATAAGCAAACAGTGCAGTTAATTGAACCCATATGCATTAGGAAGGAAATCTAAAGTATACTGATTCATTAAGTTTTATATAACTGTAAACCCCCAGAACCTAAGAAAGAGTAAGAAGCCATGATGAAGTGCCAACTAGAAGGAGACCTTCCACCAAACTTCACTTCGATCTGTTTTGTTATGACAAGAACAAGTGGTTTTAACAAGTATGCCATAAATCAGGGGCGCGCGCTCCAGCCCGGAGACTTCCAGGTACAAACACACATTCCTTTTCTTCTGGTTAGGTTTTTAACTTTCCAGGACAGAAATAACTGGAACTTGGATGCTGCTATCTGCAAAGAAAATAAGTAGAGAAGAGCTGGTCCTTGGTAATAATACTTCTGTGCAAGAAAACTTAGAGCAGTATCTAGACGATGCTCTCTGAATCATGTCTAGGAAAATGCCAAGGGTATCACACTTGGCTTTGGTCTGTAAAACTAAATCCTCTCTTCCACAGTGCCTCTCCAGCCATGATTTTTTGGGCAGAGGACTGCTATAGATGGAAAGCTGGGGTCGGGAAAGGCACAGCTGCTTTGTTCCAGAGAGCTTCCACTGCCCTCTCAGTCCAAAAGTGGTCCAGAAGTGAGGTTCTGAGGAGAGAGTAATTCTGGTCCCACTGGAATGGATGATGGTAATGAGGCCAGAAGTTCACCTACAAAACACAAAAACTTTGGAAATATATTTGGTTCTGGACTCTCCTGTTGTGGTTTGGGTCCACAGGTATCAATGGATGAAACCAGATCAGTTCTGTTTTCACAGCAACAAAGCTTGCTGCAAATAAAAGCCTACAAGCAAATGAAGATTTGATCCCAAGGCACGGAAAGGACAACAAGCTGGGATTCAGATCTTCCAGGGATGCTGGTTTGAAGACCAGTGACCAGAAAGGGGAGCCCTCCTTCCCAGTTCACCTGGAGGTGAAGGGGACCTGCAGCCAGGAAGAGGCTCAGGACAACCGTAGAGCACCCAGGCTGGCTCAGGAGGTCACCAGCAAACCTTGAAGACACAAAGGCCTTTTCCATTTGTATCTGACTGTTGTTACACACTACTTGGTGAATGGGGGATGTAGTAAGAGAAAAAGCGACAAAAGCAAAAACTGCAACATTAAGTTTTCACTCAGTAAGGTTGGCCAGAGAGGCCAAATCATTGCACGGTGCTCCTCGGTGCTCAGGATTAAAACAAACTAACTAATAATAAAGGGTAAAGCAAACAAGCATCTTTAATAAGCATCAAGATATTACCAAAAAACATCTTGATTAAGAAAGAAATTAAAAATCGAGACAGAGAAGACTTCTAGGTGGGATCTTCACTGAAGCTTGTAGGCATGATGGTTTCTCCATATGGGCACGGCAGCGTGGGACTCCAAGGGAAAAGGAAGGCTGGTAGGTAAATACAGCGATCCCTGTTCGAATTTCCTGGATGTCAGGCACAGTTAATGTTAGGGAGACAGAAGGAGAGCTGAAGTATTGGCCCCAATTCAACAAAGCACTTAAGCATGAGCTTAACTCTAAGTACGCACTTAAGTCCCTCCTTATGCAGCAGAACATATGTTAACGCCCCGCTGAAGCCGCCCTAAGTGCATGCTTAAAGTTAAGTGTCTGCTTAAGAGCTTTGTTGAATCAAGGCTCTTGTTTACTTCTAACAATTGATGTCTCCTGGAATATCCACACTTCTGGTTGCAAACCTGCCACATCTGTTTTCTCTTAGCATTATTAATAGAGCCATTCTTCAAAAAATACATGACAACGCGATCCTTAAAAATCTGCCATCGCTGCGCTCAGGAGAGCGAGTGACCACCAAGGCATGGGCATCCTGATGGGCTGTGTTTCTGTGTTGTTCCAGGGAGTTTAAGGAGAAGCAATGGGTTATAATACAATGTGAAGCCACCAAATAATCTGAATTTAGCTCGATAAGGAAAAATGTGCTAAGTTAGGATGTTAAGAAATCCTGAACTGTCAAAGATTGTTGGTGTATAAACTCATAAATTAATATTTGATTCGTAACAGAAGTGTGTGTCAAATTAATGTATACATGTCAACATCATAAAATCCTTCTCTTAAATAGAATGACTGTGTTAGGAAATCCTGAATTATGACAGATTTTGGAATTTGGCTGAACATCACCGATTCGCTGAGGAAGGGACCTCTTGGGTGAGGGAGCACTGGCACAGGCTGCCCAGGGCGGTGGTGGAGTCTCCTTCTCTGGAGATATTCAAGACCTGTCCGGACGCCCACCTGCTGTGGGGAACTGCTTCGGCAGTGGGGGTCCCTTCCAAGCCCTACAACTTTGTGATTCTGTGATCTTACAGACATGGAGAGCTCTGGTTCTTTTCAAAGCCGTGTGCCCGCTGCAAAGAGGATCAGCCCCTGGAAATCACGCTCTGTTAAATCCCACTGCTGTGCGCCTACCAGGATGTGTTCAGGAGCTGCTGAGCCAGGTAAGGCACAGATCAACACTATCTGTCTCTGCCCATCTCATTTATTTATTTATTGTTATTTTTGTGTGGTTTTGGAGCATCTCCCCTGCACCCTGCTGATGGAAGCAGGGCTCCATCACTCCATCAGTGCAGATCCAAACCAGCCTTCATGGCTCTGCCAGGCGGTTTCCCAGCGATGCTGGAGACTTAGACCACAATAGAAGGAAATCACTAAAGTTGAATTGCTCCAAGTAAGTCCTCAGCAGGGTTTGACTGGTAAATATTTAACAAGGAGAACTCCCTATCCTCTCCTGGTACGTATTAAACTAATACATTTATTTTAACAAGGGAAATGGTTTCCCCAAGCTCCTGCTCAATTTGAGCCCTTGACTTCTACAAAAGCCTGAGTAAGGTAGGCTTCCTGGGGCTCGGTAATTCACTGGGACTAAACGAGAGATGGCTCCGAGCCACAAACCAGGAGCATGGAGGTGACAGGACCTCCCCAGGGCTGGGGAAAGATTGATGCTGGGGCTCTCATCCCACTCATCTCCCAGCAGGTCCCATCCCGACCTTGGGACATCCCTGTTGCCACCACCTTCCTACCGCTCACCCATCCCATGGAGCAGGTTGGCCATAGCTCACTTGCAATTTCCTTGTTCTGGAAGTGGTCCCCATACCCGCAGGTGGGTTTTGGGAGTGAGGTCGTGGGCAGGGCTCTGAAGCTGCCACAGTGCAGATCCAAGCACAGCAGCAGCCACAGAATAGCAAGCAGCTCCCACCCTTGCCCATGGGCACCTGATGCTGAGGTTTCATCATTTATCAGATTGATAAACTCTCGACAAAAAACAATCACTATGCACTGATGCAGTAAAACTGAAAACCTGCCTGCACTGCAGGCTATGCCCAAAGCTGCTTGACCCACCTGAAATGAAACCCTATTGAGCCATCTCTCTCTGCTTTCCAACATGGACTGCACATAGGTTTGTGCGCAGCGTGGGACCAACTGTGCCCCTGCGCTCTGAGCAGGATGGTGATGGGAGTGCAGAACCAGCCTTGTTTCTGCAGCACTTGCATGGTCTCTGTGGTGCAGGCAGGACCCAAGGCTGCAGGAGGCTCTCCTGCTCCCTTGCTCATCTTTTTCAGCCTTGCCCACAAGGAAACAAAAAGCTCAGAAAGGAACTCCCAGCTTTGCATCTTTGCTCAAAGCCATCCCATGGCTCCAGCACTTCCACTCTGACTCACGGGCAGGAGGGCAGGTTCCAACAGCTGTGGTCGACTCTGCCAAGGCAATTACAGCTCCTGGCATCACAGCCCAAAACTCAATGGGAAATTTCCCCAGCTCAGCTTGCCTCAGTTGTGTGTGTGCGTTCCCAGGATGGCAGCGGGCACTTCTAGGTGGGGATGGCAGACGCAAGACCTTGCTGCCTTGGAAAGAGCAACCTGGTACCACCAAGTGCCTTCTGCTGCACAGCCCATAGAGCATGGAAGCTGTCCCTGCATCTCCCTGGGTGCCTCTGTGCAGATGATGCCTTGAGCATGGAAACATCTAGCTCTGGTCACAACATCTGATGCTTTTTCTCCTGCCATTGTGGTCCAACATCATGTCTACCCTTCATCATTACCAAAAACTAATGTGTGCAGTGTGTCTCCAAGTATCTCTTCCCCAGGTATTGCAGTCTGCTTTCAGTGCTTCACAATATTTAACAAACCTCCCTCTTGGAACATCTGCACACATTTCCTCACCCTCCCAAGCAGGCAGAAACCCTGTCCCTGTCCCTCACCTGTCCCAGCCTGTGGCAGGCAGATGAGTCTCTCCCACCGCCATCAATATCAGCAGGAAAGTCCTTTCCTCTCTTTCTATTTTTCTGTGTTTGTGATTCCAGCAAGTCTTCCAGCAGCTTGGCAGTACAGCAAATAAGAAACAGATTTCCAAATGTTTTACCATTTTCTTCCTTGCAGCATCCAAGCACAGACACTGAGGACCTGGCTCCTGAAGGTCTCTCTGGGTTGCAGAGCTGTGCCCACAGGTACCAGGCATGGACGCAGTTTTCCAGGCAAGCATCAGAGGAGAGCATGCCACTTGGACCAGGTCGACAGAACCACATGGACAAGTGTTCCTAAGTGCCAAATTTCTAGGCAAAATGGAAAACCACATAGAAAACAGGGCCTTATGGATGGTAAGCTATGAAACGTCCAACACAAGCACTTGCTCATGGAGAAGGCTACAGTCAGTTTCTGTGCTGGACTGAGCTTTATTTTGCTTCCTATCACAACTGTCCCCTGTTACGTTGCTCCCATGTGCTCTCATACCTCTGAGTACTGATTTTGGGCCTCAAAGCTCTGGGACTGACCCTCCTCTCTCACCAACATCAGTCCAGAATAACTTAACCAATTGGACTTAGCCCTGGTGTACCAGCAGGCAAGAGAAGCATGAACCAGATGGTTCCCCTTTTACCTAGGTAGTTACCCCTGTCATGACAGAAACTCCATTTTCAGGCATTATCTTAGTCTCTGTCTATCTGGACTCCATATTGGTGACCTTGGGGAGATCCCACTGAGATCAGATCCCCCCCATGATGTTCTTGCAGCAAGGACAGGCAGCGGGGTGGGTTTTTGGTCTCATGACATCTATGTGTCAGGGCAGGATGCTACCTGTGAGCTGGTATCAAACATAGTGTCCATCTGGAGATCACCTCATGCGCAGGGAGATGCTGGACTCTACGCGGTAGCGCAGATTTGGAACAAATTTGGAGACTTTCAAGGAAAATCCCTCTGGGATAGGGTCATCTTGCCAACCACAGGCTGATTCACATACAAGATGACTAAATACAAGAAGCATTCCTCAGCCCATGTGTTACTCACAGGTCTTTCATCTAACGCCATGTCCCGACACAGCCAACAACCGTGGTGCAGCCAAGGGATTGCGGAGGGAGCGATGGCAGGGGCAGCCCTGGGTCCTCACCCCACCACCCCACCATCACCAAGACCCCTTCTCTACCCGTGCCTCGCTTTTAAGGGTCTGCAGCCATGGAGAAAGATGTGCCATGAGACCTGGAGGCAGCCAAGAGCAGTCTCTGGTATGTATGCAAAAGCTTCCAAATGTCTTTATCCTCGTAAATGGATTTTTTTTCTTTTAAATGCAACATTTCACACATTGCAGATTAGTTTTTAGAATACATCAGAGTTGGTTAATGAGGCAGATTAATCTTACACTTGTTTCAGCTAGAGCCAGAAGTGGCAATAATAGCAGATCCAGCCTCTAACAGCAGCGTGCCTGCAGGCACCCCTGAAATCTCTTGTGTAAGGCTGACATGCAAAGCAGGCAGCTAAATTGCATGCCTGTGCTTTTTGTGATATTGGCACAAGGCCGCGCACCACACTGCATGGTAATCTCCAAGGATCACAGAGGCAACACAGAGGTAGTATTTGGCGTGGGGAGCTTCACAGCAGAGTCTAGAGGCTGCAGGAACTGATGCTGGCATGGACTTATTTCCCAGCTATTGCTTTCTCCTCTATTTTTGTTGCTGTTACAGCCATTGCTTCCAAGTCACCTGGTGGAGCAGAGTGAAAGCAGCACTGTGCTGCAGGGTGTGATCCCATGCTGGGAGGGAGAGCCCGGAGCTCAGCCCCCTCAACGCCATTTCCCAGCTCCCGGGCTGCGCTTCCCCTCCTGCAGGAACCTCCTGAGCCGGGGCTGCAGACACACACACGCGGTGCCTGAGCACCAGACCTAGACAAGAAAGCAATGGTGGGCAGGGAGTTATATTAAATAGACAAAATCCCGTTGGGTTGTAAGACAAAATCAACATCACCCTGCTTAGTAACTTAGGAAGTAATTAAGAGCTGTTTTATAGGTACAAGTTCCCACTGTGCAATAGACCAGTAAAACCCCATCTGAATCTTCTGACGGATGCGTGCAAGGATGCATGTAACACACGGCTGGGCTTGTGCCACAGGTGTGCCTGTCCCTGCCACCCTCAGCTCCTCTGCCAGTCAGAGAGTGATCAGGGCACTTTATGCAGGGCCAAAATCCCTGCTCATGTTGACAGGCTGCACACGAGGCCCCATCGAGGCTTTGCGGGGCAGCCTGGAGATTTGTGCACAGGGAGCAGGGCTCTGAGCACGGGGACGTGCTGCTCCCCCTCGCTCTGGCCACCTGCAGTCCCCAGTTTGGGCATCCAGGAATGGAGGAAGCCAGCAAGAGCCATGCGTTGGATTTTAACAGCTCAGCATTGGCATAATGGACAAGAAGGTCACCAGGAGAGGTTCAGGTTGGATATTAGGAAACATTTCTTCTCTGAAAGAGTGCTCAGGCACCGGCAGAGCTGCCCAGGGAGCGGTGGAGTCACCGTCCATGGAGGTGCTCAGGAACCATGGAGATGTGGCACTTGGGGACATGGCTCAGCAGGCATGGTGGGGATGGGCTGGAGTTGGACTTGGTGACCTTAGAGGGCTTTTCCAGTCTTAATGATTCTATGATGATGGGCAGGAGCTTGTTCCCCAAATGCCAGAAGGAGCAGCAGTGATGGGACCCCCCAGACCCTTCCTCGCAGGGACCAGCCCTTGGCCAAGCCCAGTGCCTCTGCTCGCAGACCAAGGTGACATTTTTCCACATCACTTGAAACTATTAATAATCATCTCTACAAACCCTCGCAAGCTTCCAATGCTATGTAAACAGAAGTGAATTAAAAATATTTTTTCCTTCACTGTTTAAAATGTGTGACGTTTTCTCGAAATGGCCCCACGAGCAAAAGGGAGAGGGTGAGGCTGAAGCAGCCCCCTGGAGCCCAGCCAGCTCCCAGCCAGTGCTTTATATTTCACTTCCAGAAAGTCCGGGCAGAGGTTTAAGAGGCTTTGAACACAAACAGCTCTAGGTTAGCTAAGTCCTGCTCCGACCAGCGCTGAGCGTTGGAGACATAAACAGATTTCATTTGAACTGGGCTTAATGTAACTGGGTTTACAGATCTGCAGCTGATGCCGACATCCATCAGAAGTGTTGTGTACTTAGCAAGGCAGCGTGGTCCAGCAGCCAGGGTGAGCGCAGCGATCCGTATTCGTGTCCCAGCACCGCCACTGACCCCCGGCACCCTCAGCAATCCCGGCCCTTCCTTTATCTGCAGGATGGAAAGAGCTGACCTACTTCGCAGAGCAAACCTGGAATCAATTAATGTCGAGCCTGCATTTAGGAGAGGCAAAACACTATATAAACATTATGTATCATTTAGCTTCTGAGGAAAAGCCATCGCCTGACAAAAGGGGCCTCTTTTTTATTTTAAGGAGTCTGGTTTGCACTGGTACAGCCCTCCTCACTTCTTCAGTCTTCTCCTAATTTACACCAGCCTGAAGTGCAGGAGAAGCATGCTCACAAATACATTAATTTCCCTCATTAATACAGGGGACCTTTTGCTAAGCACCCCCATCCTATACCTGGCTGCTGGAGGGGCTGCACCATGCTGTGTGATGGGCACCAGCAAGCTCAGCCCCTGGGCTCTGCTTTTTGACCACTTTAGCAGAGAAATTGGGTCATTCCCAGAGAAGCTGCGTGCCCAGCTCGGGGGGCTCAGCCCCTCACACATGGCACAGAGGAAGGGAAGCAGAGCTACGAAGCTGCTGCTCAGATGATTCCTGCAGCCCCCAAACTGCATCGCATCCCCTCCTCCTCCCTGCAGGTTATCTGATGCATTTTACAGATTGCTCTGCCCATGCCCCACCCAGCCATGTGCCATTACCAAAGGCTGCCCACTCTCCATCCCAGTGCTGAGACCAGTCCCCAAGCCACGCACCTCATCCCAGCCCTCTGCAGCTTTGCACACACACACACCCAGCACTGAAAGGAGAAGCAGAGAGGGCTCTTGCAAAGCAGCACTGTTCCCAGCTGTCAGACACAGCCGCAAGTATTTTGGGGAATCTGAGAAACCTGAGAGCGCTCTCCCATTTCCAGCTGCGAATCAGAAACCCATCAGCAGGTTGGAGGAGCTGAGCACTCACCACCTTTCTGATTGCTTCCTGTGATTGCTGTCCTAAGCACTCATCAATATCCCCATTGCCACTGTTCCCTGGCATTAGAATTTTAGTTTACAGTTACCCCAGATCATTTGTGGCCAGCGTCCTTTTGCACTGGTTGCCATCCTGCAGTCTATGGCTCTTACACAGCTTTTTCAGCCCGAGTCCTTCCTATAAACACAGGGAGGCTTAGGCCTGTTTTACACATTACACAAAAGTTTTATCTTACCATTAAAATAATGAAAACCAGGATTACCACCAGCCTGCATCCCAAGCTGGGGCCGCTCACTGGGATGCTGCAGGCACGCGGCTGCCGGGGGTGACACCACGACAGTGTGACCCAAACAGAGCGGAGGTGACACTGCTTTGCTGCTGTCTCAGTCCTCCTACCTCAGAGGGATTTGCTAATTGAGATAAGCAAGGCTCGTTTAACCTTGGCATTATCAGCTTTGAAGCTCACAGGAACCATCTCTCAGATGAGTGTTTGCTTTCCCGGTTTGGTTCTGTCCTTGAAGCGAGCACAGGAGCAAACCTGTGCTCCAGACGAAATCCCGAGCGATGCACAGGAACAAGCACAGGCACAGAGCTGGGTTACCCCCAGAGAAAGGGAGGAGAACCATTTTAAAAAACATATTAACAAGAGGATCCACCTGGATGCAGTGTTTCTGGAGGGTGGATGGAGGCGGCAGCGGTACCGCATTCCTCCTCCTGTCCAGCTCACGGGAGCGAATCCCATATAACTGTCAGAGGGAAGCAGGTTTTGATCTAGTCTCTCCCCCAAAATGGCCACATCACGTCTCATAGCACCACATGTGTTTCCATCATGTCGGGGAAGTTTTAGGAAGTATCCCTCATAAAACACAAAATTATTACAAACGAGAACATGAAAAACAAATTCAGTGGGATCTCGTGTCAGGGGTTTCTCTCCAGCCCTTTTACGAGGAGCTCCCGTTGCAGCTCCCTCCGGGCTCCCAGCACCGTGCTACCGGGGGACGAGCAGAGTCGTGCAGCCCACCCCGCTCTGCTAACCCTGCAGGAGCAGGAGCAGGGCACCTCGTCCCTGCCACCAGATGGGTCGAGCCCTGTTGTCATGGCCATCGTGCCCAGGCAGGGGCTGAGCGCTGTGCCTCAGCCGTACACCCCGTGCTGCCTGGAGGTCTCCTCCTCCCTTCTCCAATTGCCATGTGGGTGGGTGGAACACAGCCCGGGAGGTCTGAGCTCCCTGAAGGTACCAATGGGCATCCGGCACAGAACTGGGCTGCTTCACTTCAAGATATTACAGCCTGCTCAGCTCAGCTTTCTCTGACTCAGAGCAGCCCTGAGCTACCTCGAGGCCGCTTGGCCTTTGGAAAAGGCAGCTGGCAGCGGAGCACCGGGCCTTGGGCTCTGCTCCCGGCCTTGCCACAGGGTTTCCGGGAAGAGGAGCGGGGCTGTGCTTGCTCCCAGATGCTCCAGCTCAGAGCACCGTGCCTCGCTCCGTCCAAGCAAGCACCCACTGCTGCTGAGAGAAGGGAAAGAGGATCTCCTCTGAATTATTTTAACCATAAATGTTATTTTAATGAACGTTTGAAGGGCAGGCTCTAGGCAGAGACACCAAGCTTCATGTCCCTCTCTGGCTGAGCTTTTAACTTTTCGTCTTCACCTTATGTGGCAAAGATTTTTTTCTCATCTCCCGCAATGTGTCAGAAAGCTCAAGATAGAGAAGTCGAAACCTGCAGTGAGAGAAGAACATGACAAAAACATCCCACAAGCAGCTGGATCCCTTCCAAATACCATGCAAAGTGCCAGGGCATAAGGCAGACAGAGAACAGCTCCCCCCTCAAACTGCATTGCAAGGAGCAATGACAAGACCCCATGGATTCTGCACGAGTGCCCTCGCTCTGCAGACTTTCTCTAGCATCCTTTTAACAGCTCTCCTCCCAAAGTTCAGCTGTGAACGGCAGAAGTGCAGCCTGGGACTGGATCAGCAACATGTGCACATGCACAGCAAAATGTTTTCAGAAGCGCAGTGCATTCAGAGCACGGGGGAGAAAACAGACTAAGACTCCTGACGGGACCCTGAGTCGACTGGGCAATGGAGCAAAAGGGAATTTTTGAAATAAGGGGTCTATGGCAGGAGCAGGGCAGGGGAAGCAGCACGGAGGCAGGGAGCTGCAGTGCTCCCTTCCAGACCAGTCCCCAGCGTGGAAAGGCTGCAGGACTCCAGGCCAGACCGCAGCACTCTTAAACAATAGGTACCAAGCTGTGATCATAGGCTTGCATCGCATTAAGGTTAACCTAAGACATGTAAAATTCAGCCGTCTCCATTTGGGAGATTTGTGGGAGGTTTTTCTGGTTACATGGTTTAATCTAACTGCCTGGGGTTCGTTGTTTCCCTCAACGGGATCCAGAGCAGTCACTGCTGAGGCTGAGCTTCCTTGGGCACTGGGAGGGGACACCAGCCCTTCTGATGGAGCAGCCAGCCCCACGTCTGGCACGTGCTGTGTGATGCGACCCTCGCAGGCTCTCAGCACCGCCCATGCTGAGGCCAGCAGCACTTTCCCTGGGGACAACAGCCTCAGAACGCCCATCCCTTCCAAAGAAATAACTCAGTGCATCAGTAGGGTATCTTTTCGTAACTTGGAGTCCCTCACACTCAGCAGCTCCACCGTTACCAACCTCTCCATTTCATTCTCCTGCGTGTTCAGGGCCATCTGGTACAGGTCAGTGAATGGGGTGTCAGAACAAAACTCCTCCGTAACGATGTTATTAGAGCGGCACAACACCTTTTTGATGTCCTCCAGCAGCTCACTGAATTTTTCAGACTCAGTGTTATCCTGGTGCGGAGAAGAACAAGTCTAGGAGAAAAAAAGACAGCAAAGATGAGGTGACACTGGGGACTGCCACCCTGCCAGCCCCTCCATGGCTTTGCACCAGAACTGGTGTCACCTGTACCCCATTTGCCCAGTGCTAGAGGAGCAGTGCTGCAGTGCAGGAAGTCCCAGCCCTGGTGGCTGCAGGGAACACAGCCCAGCGTGTCCCCAGCACACAGCTGGGCAGGTCCTGCAGCCCTGCAGCCACCCCCAGCCCTGGGGGGCTGCCACCCAGACCCGCCTGCAGCCATGCATCCAGGCCTGGAACCAGCAGTTCTCTGGCCCAAAGAACAACCGAGCCATCCTGAACTGATTATTTTCAAATTATATTTGCTAAAAGCAACAAAGAGCAGAAGAGCTGGGGGAAAGAGGGAGTCACGTCGCTCTAATCATTTACATTTCAGTGACAGCTTTATGCACTTAGTTCAAGTCAGCTTTGCAGAAGCCCTTTATCAGGCAGTGCAAAGCTCTCCCATAGCCTTTGCAGAATTAATTTCAAGCCTGTGGTAATGTTTTGGATACTTTGCTGTGGCCTCCCTCGAGCGCTAGCAGAAAGCGAGGCCAAGCTGCTTCTGGACAGGGCTCTTGGCTTGACACGACCTGAAAGGATTTCTTTTTAACTCCCCTTTGAAGTTAAACAAATTCAGACAAGATGCATCCAAATCGATTAGGAGGTTTGCTAGACCTTTGCAATGCTTTAAGCACCACCGTAATGCTTGCAGCTGCACATGCAATGAACCTCCCCAACAGGCACACAGCTCCTGCAGCCCACAGTGTTGTGAAACAAAAAAAAAGAGGGAGGGAAGGAATCTATTCCTCTACTGAAATGGGCTCAAGCATATCTCTCCCTATTAAGCCGCGTTGACTATTTGCAGACACTGCCCTCAGCCCGCAGTTGACCACAGCCCACCTGGCAGAATGCAGCTTTCATCTTGTCCTCCCTCTGCTTTTTCAGGAGCTCTTGTTTTTTGGCCTGGATAGCAGCCTCCCTCATTGCTCTGTCTCTGCTTTCGATCTCCTGAGTGAAGTGCTGCCAGGGCAAACCACAGGGGTGGGAGGGGGTCTCCCACACCCCCCCACTCCCACGTGCCCAATGTGCAGAGCTTTCCTGACCTCCTTGTATTCAATCACAAGCGTGATGAAAAGATTGAGGAAGATGAAGTTGCCCAGAAAGATGACCGTGATCATGAACCAGGAGGTGTGCGCAAACCCGTGACTTTCTGCACTTCTCTGTAACTCTGTCCAACATTCAACCTGCAAATGTATTTAAGCAGAGAGCTACTTCCAAACCACAGCATAACTCGCAAGTCATAAGAAATATTTCTCTTCTTTTTCTTTCTTTTTGAAAATTGAACAGTTTCTCTGTTCCTCAGAGGTCCAGGTTTAAAGCAGCTAGCACAGACCTCACTGCTGTTTGCTTGAGAGATTTTCTCCTCTGAATTTGCAACATCAGGCAGGGAAGTTTGTCTGTCAGAGCACATTTTCCCAGGGATCTGGAACATGAGCTCACTGGAGAGCAGTTTGCGCTCACTGCTGCAGTCCCACGTTAGTTACAGGGCTTCTCCAGAATCGCTCCAAAATCCAGAATTTGTAATTTGGCCGAGACAGATTGGAAAATGGTGCAGTACTTACAGTTACTAAAGTGAAGACTGAGAAGAGAGCAGAGCTGAACTCGAACCAGTTGGCAGTGTCTCCGGTTACAGGATCTCCGTATAAATCATGTCCCAAAATGGCAAACACAAATATCAGAAAGAGCAGCAGTAATAAGGTGTACATCGTTCTGTGTAGTGCCTGGCCAACAGACTTTAATAAAGACTGCAAAAGAAAAAAGAGGGTGTGCCCTGTAAGCAAGGGAGAGGATCCCCAGGTAATGCAGGTGGGGATGGAGGCAGGGCAGCCAGGCTGGGGTGCAGGGGGTGCTGGGCTCCCAGGACCACCTCTGAACCAGATGGGGGAAAGCAGAGAAAGCTGCCAGCTTTTTGCAGAAACCACTCCACTGTTTCTCTAGTATCCCCATGTTTTTTTAGTATGGTTTTTAGACCAGTTTTGCGCCGATGCCCAAGGTGTTGTTGAACACCAGCACCAAGTGATGCTCAGCCAGAGGAACCCCTGCCCACAGGCAGGGTGGTCGTGCTGAAAGCACAACTTGAAAAATACCACCAAGAGACAAAGTGCCAACAGTCCCAAACACGGCAGAAGCGATGCTGAGCCCACTGAAAAGTTAACATGGGCGGCATCCGTCACAAAAATAAGGCACACAACTATGCTGTCCAAAGGAGCACCTCAAAACCAAACTGGAAGAGCAGTCTGAAAGCCTCCACATCTGCAACAAGATCCCAGCGGATAGAAGAAGGCTCCCTGCCTCGTCCAGCTCTCGTGGAGGGGACTCCCGAGGAACAAAAGCTGCTCAGCCCCGAGAGCGGGCGACATTTTTGCCACGTTACATCATGGTGTTGGGCAGATCAGGGCTGGGGCGTGTGGTCATAAAGAAAAACAGCCACCCAGAGCCGAGGTGACAAGAGGGCCGTAAAACGCTGCCGGCAGCGGCAGAGCCCGGTGCCTCCTGCGCGGGACCGTCCCGGCATTCTCACGGCCAACGCTGCTCCAGGAGCCGCCCCGGAGTCCTCTGAGCTTTTATTAAGAAGGAGCTTTGTGGTTCGCAGCCTGCACAGGTAGTAAACTGCCTCGGAATTAATCCCAAATATATTTTTTAAAAAAGCAGAAAAGTCGATTTTTTTTTTTTTCTTTTTAAAGAACAACTTGGCGTTTTTAAAGTTTATTTTGAAATTGAAAGAAAGATGAATGGGGCCTACACTAGAAGAGGGATTGCAGCTAACAGAACGTCTCTGTATAGAATACAACAAGGAAATTATTTCCTCAAGGTGGAAATTTATTGCTCCAAGGTGGAAGGCAGAGTGTTTTAAAGAGGTTTTTAATTAATAAAGGGAAACTTGCCAAGAATGTGTTGCATGTTTGAGCTCTCTGCATTAAATACTGCTAACCTGTTGAGGGCTAATTTAGACTTCAATTAATAAATTACTATACACACAGAGTATAAACAACCTCCCACACCTTCAGCAAAATGCATTTAGCCAGCAATATCACATTCTAAAACAAATTTTAAGCCAAGAGATGTTGTCTCTTGGGATGCCAAGTGGCCCAGGGCTCTTGGCTCTCCAGGTCAGGACACAAAGGCAGGCACCCAGTGCCCCTGGCTGGAATGGCAGCAGCACAGTGGGCTGCACAGGACATTTACAGCACCTCTGGAACAGGAAGGGATTGTGAGAACCTAAAGAATTTTCTTCTTTGGTTTTTTTTTACCCAAATGATGCCATTCTAGGTGTTCTCACCCAAAGTCAGAGTCAGGATATGATTTCCCAGCGGCCCCCGTCCCCTAGGTGCTAAGTAAGTCCCATTGACTTCCATCAAAACTTGGTTTTGCATGGACCAGATTTTCAAAGGTGTTTCAGCTCTTAAACCTGCGGATTTCTGCCAAGTGGGATTTTTTCAAAGCACCTCAACATTTTAAGCATCTCAGGGGAGAACGGTGCCAAATCTTACCCTGCAGATCTCACTCTCAGTCCCTGGATGCAGCATCTCGGGGCAGTGATGTCCAAAGTTGAATGTGTGCCACAGGGCTCAGACCAGCACACACACCCTTACCCAATGCAAACATCTCGTTCTGCCACACATCCTTATATTCCCTTATAATCAGCCAGCCTGAGCAGGAGCATCTGATTCACCATGCCCCAGTCATTCATTATTTTGTGCACTCCTACACGTTGTCCCCTCTCCCAGCGACACAGAATAATTAACATATAAAAGTCTGGTGATAAGTGAAGTTTACGATCCAAACTAGAGGAATGAAGGCTCAGAAGTGAACATTATAAGAGCCCTGTGCCCATAAACATCCCACTTCTGGTGGGCTACCCAGCCAATTAATCACACGCAGAAATGCTGGCTGAGCATTCATTGCCCACATAAGCTCCTTGCTGAAAAACAAACCTCCAGAGCTGTCAGGAGAATAGTTAAGTAGGAGATGGTGTGCTGGAGAGAAAAATACGCACAGACCGAGAATAGGACGTGACCTATGTTTTACAGGTTTTTTGTTTTTTTTTCATGTCTTCTTAGCTGTAGTAAAAAAGAAAAATCCCTCCTCTCAATGGGGGAGGGAGAAACAGGGAAAATAAACGACAGCCAAGTCACGGGCATCTTAGAAAATCAGGAATTACTTGTTTTTCACCTCAATTTCCAAGCTACTGCAAGCATCAACCCCTTCTCAGGCCAGTAGACTCCAACACCCAGGGCACAGTAAAGTGCTAGGGAACAGTCGCTGTTAGTGGTTGGCCAAAACCGGCCTCCATCTCCAGGTTTCGTGGGATTTACTTACATAAGCAGACTCAAAAGGAGGGGAAGAGCTGTTGTGGTTTGACCAAAGAGCAGTGCTTTACCTTCATCTCCTCACTGTATTTGACAACCTTGAGGATGCGGAAACTGTAGACAGAGCCGATGATATCCTTTATGTCGGCGTTTAGGGGTTCGAGGTACAGGCAGAAGCAACTGATGAGGATTGTCATGTCCAAGATGTAGTAGCTGCTCCCCCCATAGCCGATGGGGTCCACACACAGATTCATCAAGAGCTCCGTGAAGTAAACAGCAAGAAAGAATGCATCCATCACCTGCAGAGAGGAGGGGCTGAGCCCAGCAGCTGCTGTGCCCCATGTACCACCTCCTTATCATCAGCTCCCAGTTTCACATTAAATATCCCCAACAACCGGCTTCTGCCCTCAGGGACTGCTTCGAACCCAGTCGAGCTCAGCCCACAATAGGAAGGGTCCTGACTGCGTCCCCACGTGTCCCCATCGGCCCCCCTGCCCCAGGGACGTGCCCTATGCTCCCACACAGCTGGCTGCTGGAGCCAGAGCTCTTGGAAACCTCCGGAGCTCGTCACTGGGTTTCTTGACATTAGCCAGGCCCAGCTATATATTACTGGGATATATAATTAAGGCACGGAGGTTTGCATACAGTAGCTGGCTCGTGTGAGACAAGGAAATCAGGGAGTGTGACCAAGAGGGATTTTCAATGTGAAAACTGAGCACTAAAAGGGTGCTTAAAACTAGCTGCGCCAAACCCGCGAGGTGGGGAGAGAGCTGTCATGGGAAGGGCTGAACAATTGCATTTTAAGAACAATAATTATCGAATTAGCAAAGAGGTTTGAAGCTTGGCCCTGAAACACATACTCCGGCATAGCCCCAGTATGGTGAGGCCCCGGGCATGGCCCTGTCACGGCAAGGCCTTGGGCTCACACAAGTCACCATGGAGCAGTCACTGGGGCTGGGCCCAGCTGATGGCACACGGCCACTGCCACAGATGTGCCACTGTCCCAGGGAGGAACGGGATCCACAGCCATCCCAAGCCACCAAAGAGGCCTGGCAGTGTCCTGCATCCATCCCCTCAAGGTGTGCCACCGCCCCTCACTGTGAAAAAGGTGTTCTGCCTCATCCGGGAGAAGTAGTCAGCCTCCACAGCCAGGATGATGGCATTGGTGTAGATGATGATCTTCATGAAGCATTTGAACTCGGTGCTGTCCAGCAGCTTGCTCAGGCAGGCATAAAGCTTGGGGTCTCTTCTGTCAGAAACAAGGGGAGAACTGGAGGAGCCCAGCAGCAAGAGGAGTTGAGAGAAGACAGCTGGGCCTCTGCAGCAGCCCTGTGCCCAGCACAAGCGGCAGCACCAGGCCCAGCTGTCCTGGGAGCAGTAGGAAGGGCTGGGGTCATCCTGCTCCGGGTCCTCCTCCAGCCAGGCTGACCCAGGCTCCGGACCAGCAGCTCCCCCAGAAACAACCTCTGGAGGATGAACCTGATCACCACACCCACATTAACTCCAGCCTACTTTGCTCCATGTGTACCTGAACTGGAAGAAGCAAGACCATCTTTTGGCTGCATCGTCTAGGGAAAGGAAGAGTTTAGTAAGAGAATCGAAGGCGTCTCGTGTGCTCTGGGAAAAGCCCGGAGGCTCCATGGTCACCCCGGGGAACAGGCGGGTGCATGGAATCTGCTGCTTGATGTCACCGCTTTGTGAGGTCACCTCCAGCTGAGGAAACCACACAACTCCAGGATAAACAAGAATTCTGCACTACATGTACTACAAGAGGACGCTGATTATTCTTAATTAACTGGGTTTGCATTGCTGAGTAGTTTAAGCAAACAATATAAGTTTTGGCTAAAGATTTATGGAAATTGTTATTGCCAAAACTTCTTTTAATCCAGGCCTGGACTGGGGCAGACCACAGAGGCACTGACAGCCTCCCGCGGGCTCTGCCTCCTCCAGCCACGGGGGTATTTTAGCTGAACTCCTGCTTTTGTTGAAAGCAACCCAAAATCTAAAGCCTCTCTGTTGGCAACAAGAAGCTCGAGCACATCTCCAGTGCTGCAGCATATGCCTGAGCCTGAAGCAGGGCTGGTGCAGACTGAAATGCTGCCAGCTCAACAAGGAGCATCACCACGGCACGGAGCTTCCTCTTGGACTGCTGCAGCCCCACAGCCCAGCGAGGCTCTAGCAGAGCATCGCTGGCAGCCGTGCCTGGACTATTTCCAAAGTTCGTTTGCAAGCGAGTTGTCAGTTCCTCACCAAAGGCTCCAACTCTGCAACAGATCTTCGGCATGAGCAGCGCTTACATAAACACAGCCTTTGATGTCAGCAGGATAACTCACATCCATGTTTGCTTTCTGCCTTTTTCCTTTGGGGAAAAGAGAAAGGGAATTAACAATTGCCAATTTATTTCAATTAGTCAGCATCTCTGTGCCTGCTAGCCTGGCCGCTCTGTGAGCACTTGTTCCAGGACACACATGTTTGGCTTATCCCGAGGTGCAGCTTTGCTTAAGCCACAAGTATTTGTTGCTTGGCACAAACAATTGTGAAAAACTGAAACTAGCTCATGCAGAGGATCTCATTAGCTTCAGTTAATTGGCCATCAGCTCATTAACCTGAAGTTTTAAAGGCCAGAGGATGTGCACACACCTACCAGAAGCTGCAGAAAGCTTGAGGCTTTCAAGATTGTATTTATTTTGTAGACTCAGAGCACACAGGGACAAGGAGCAGCCCTTGTGCTGGGGTGGAGGAAGCCACCTCAAGCTGCACCCAGTGTGGGTTTTGCAGTTTACTGGACCTGAGCTCCCGTTGCGGGGAAAGGAAGGGATAATTGGCTGGTCCTGTGCCAGAGGCTGGCCTGTGAAGGTGCTGGTGGCTGAGCAGTCCCCAAGGCTCTCAGGACCAAAGCAGCAATCCCAAGCAAGGAGCACACTGCAGGCATCTTCTGTGCTCTGCTCTCCCAGCCTCACGTCAGGTTTTTAATTTCCTGTGGCCACGGAGCAGTGTCAGGGGGTCTCACAGGGCCCTCGCTTCCCACAGGCTGTGGGGTGGGTTGGTGGGGGGCATGGCGAGGTGACTCAGCCGAGATGCAGGGAAGTCGCTGTTTCACAATGGATTATCCAAATACTTCAAGCCACAATCAGCCTTAAAGCGAAAAAGGCAAACATTCCAGGGGAATATTTAACCTGGTGGCTGCTAGCCCTGCTCTGAACCTCACAGTAAGCAGAGAAAAGTTATTAGTTCGCAAGAGCGGAGCCCTCCTGCATGAGAGTGTGATGCTGCAGGCACCAGCCTGGCGCAGCCATCAAACCTGCCCCAAGAGAAGCTGGATCAGTGGGGGAAGCTGTACTTCGGGCAGCTGCTGGAGCCCGTGTGCTGCAGCACAATGGAGCAGAGCAGCTCCGGTGATGCCATCACCTGGAAAAGACCCAAAGGCTGTAGTCTGGCTACTTTTGTGCAGAGCAGAGCCAAAGATGCTCTTTGTAACACAGCCTCAGGGTGAGTTTCCTGGCAGGAATCCAGTACCTGACATTGAATCCATGCTGTATAAATTACCCACAAAGTTCCAGCTGGGTCAGGGAGACTGTGCCCTGACCAGCGCATCCCCTCCCATGCCCCCAGCATCCTGCTCACACCACACACCACCAGCAGACACATGGGCAGAAAGCTGAGGGGATGCAGAAGGGAATAGGGCTAGGTGGCTCCACCTGGCTCCCAGCTTAGATTTAGGGAGCTGTAGGATGGAGGTCAGAGATGCTGCAGGGATGGGGAGTTCAGCGGGGGTTCCCCAGACATTTGGGCTGCAGTTCAAAAACGCTGGGAATCCCATTAAAATAAATAAATATAAAAGCACTTTTACAGTGAAAGAAATCTCCAGTGCCTGCAAGGGGAAGCAAACCCCAGGGCTTTGAGCCGAGCCGTGGGTACCAGCCAGCAGCACGAAGCACAGCGGGACGGGAGCCCAAGGCACCGCAGCGCAGCCCAGTGAAACACTGGTTGGAGCAGCATGATGGCAGAGCTCTTGGTGGCATCAGCAGAGCCAGGGTTCCACTTGCAAAGCTGCCTGTGAAGTCAACGCTCCCTGAAAAAGAAAGCAAAAGCCATTTATTCGCTACTTTTCTCTTGTTATTATTAGCATGGCACAGCAACGCTTTCAAAAGGCAGTGGCAGGTCTTCACCATGCCCCAGAAGTTAACAGCGAACCAAGCACTAACCCACAGACCGCGCTGCTGCGAGCAGTTCAAAGCTGTGCTCCTCTTCTCAGGCTGGTTTTGCTTCTTCTTCAGGCTGGGAGCCTCGAGGTCCAGGGGCTGCACAGCTCTGTGCCATAGGGAGACAGCAGCGCTCAGGGAGAAATCAGTTGGTGGGGATTTTTTTTTTCTTCGGAGTATGTAAATAAATATCAACATTCTAAACTGAAGACCTCCCAGTAACTAAATATTATTTATCTCAAACCTAAACAGCTTTGTCACATATGTATAATAATAAAGAAACAAATTACAAAGGAGGAATTTGATTTTATTGGTTTTATTCAAAGCGTTTGCATTACATATCAATTTCTAGCAGAGTTTTTGCAGTTCGTTACAGCCGCTGTCAAAACGTGGGGTGAGGCTTGCTTCGCTCCCCCACCAGGAAGAGCAGACAGCACAGCCTGATGGTTTGTTTGAGTTGTATTCATTCCTCATGCCAGCGGCCGATTTCGGGCCATATCAGGGAAATCCGCCGCTTCAGAGGGGAAAGGCACTTTGAAGCAAAGAACATTTGAGCACGTAGCCTGAATTTGGGTCTTTTTTAGGTTTTTACTCAATACCCCACGCACAGCCAGCAAGAGTAAACTCCAGCATCTCACATTTTGCTTCCTGCCACCAATTAGCACGTGACAGTGCACTTGCTAAGCATCAACAAAAATACCTTTCTTATTTTACCACCACGAGTATCTGTGCGTCAGCTACTGGCATTTTGCATCCCGAATATCTGAGAGACCACACACTCCGCACATGCACCCAATATAGACTTTGGCAGCCACTGCCCCCTCGATACATATCTCGTGCCCTCGGTGCCCCCCTAGCCATGCTGCAGGCATTTCACAGGGGTCAATCAGCTGTGGCTGCAGCCCGAGGGGCTCGCAGGACACACAGCCCTGCTGCAGGCTGAAACCTCCCTGCTGGCAGCGGGAATCTGCCCCAGCGAGGATCACGAGATAAAAGACAGATTTTGAAGCCACGGAGGAAATTATTTTAAACCTAGCCAGTGGGATCCACAGCTCTTGGAACAACACTCCTGATGAGTAATTGCAGCTACAAGGAGGGTGAGCATAGCTCCGGCCGAGCCCAGCTTAGCAAGAATCCTGCTAATGCTGCTTCCTCCGCTGCCGGCGGCTGTGGGCACCCAGCCAAGCTCCCCTTCCCCTGCTGCAGGTCTGAGCAAAGCTAAGGGCTCCATCCTGCAGCACACTGGGCACTGGCCTGACCCAGTACAGCATTAAGCACACTTTGTTTAATTATCTGAGTGCCAGCAGCTCACCGGGACATTTTGCTATTTGCTGGATCAGCACAGGGGACACTGGAGTCGGCAGTGACAAAAGACGAGCGCGGGCATTCAGAGGGATCTCTCAGATAAAAGTCTTAAAGACAAAGCTGAGCTACTCTTCACATTACGAGGACAACATCGTGTCCTCTCAGGCGGGTTGTGAAATCAGTTACAGTGAACGAGGGGCACACTGGAAATACAAGATGTGGGGGGACAGCGCATCAAAACGCTGTACACCCGCGTTACACAGAGGCAGCAGCTTTGTCAATGAACTGAGCCAGCTTCACGTCTCTCTTCGTCAGCCCGCCGCAGTCATGGGAAATGAGGGTGATCTGAACCTGCCAGAGAGGAGAAGGAAGGCGTTAGGGGAGTGCTCTGAGCTCTGGCAGCCAGGCTGGCTGGTGCTTCAGGGAGAAGGCACAGCTCTGCAGCAGGCTGCCCATCCACAGCTCCTCGGGGTGTTTCTTTGGGACTGGCACATAACTGCCAAATACTACAGCAACCAGCTCAACACAATGCAATGAGAAGCATCAGAACATCAAACTGAGGGGAGAGCAGTGACCTCCCCCTCACACAGCACCTTTCTTTCAAGGGTTGCAGGGCACCTTCTAGCCCCTATAAGCACAAGACCACCAGCAGTTAGGCAATATTATAAACAAATTTTAAAAGCTGCTATGTTGAGACACAGGAGCCTACAATTTTTAACAAATCCAATCTAAATTTAGGCTGCCAGGCTCCCATCCAGGTACCTGCACACCGCCGGGCTGGCTCCCAGCTCACTGCACAGAGAAAAACAAAAGCTGGTGAGCACTCAGAGGTTTCAACAGTCACTTATTCAGTCTGCCTAAGCAAGAGTTCAAAGGCTTCTGCTTTGTTCTCAGATCTCAGCCAGCTCCGAGCCATGCAGCTAGCTGCAAATAATCATAAAAACCTGGATTCCTGGTGCCATCTCACCCCTACAAATCACAGTATCTCCTTAAAGTCTCAAATCTCTTGAAAAAGACACATCACCTCCCCATTCCCTCCTCTTTTCCATTGTATACAAACTACAAAAAAGGCACAGAGGAGAGGTCAGTGTTTTGGTCTGTGTAATTTGTGGTGTCTGGCACCAGGGCTGGTGGGCACGTTACCTTGCTGTAGACATTGAACCATTCCGGGTGGTGATTCATCCTCTCTGCCTGCAGAGCAACTCGCGTCATAAATCCGAATGCCTAGAAGAGAAAGAACAGAGAGGAAAGCCTTCCTCCATCTGCCAGGGCATTGATGGAAGTTGCTCTGGCAGCCAATCTGCAAGATTCACTCCAAAATCTCAAAAACTGCTGGAGCTGTGTGCTTTCACTTCTCAAGCCACCGATGCTTTTCCTGACGCTGCTGATCTCCTCCTCTTCAGATCTGGGAAACAACTCTGCTCGATGTTACTTGCTCCAGGATGCAAAGCCATTGCATGGGAGCAACGATTTCACACTTGGCATCCAACAAGTATTTTAAACACCCATCCCAACAGCCCTCACCCCTCACTACACTTTTGCCAACGTGCCATTTCCAGCTGAGCACCATGCCTCAATATTCCTGTACTGGACAGATACCATTTCCTTAAACACATCCCTTCCCAAAGCTATTTTGCTATTTATTTTACTTGGGGGGAGAAAGGCAGCAGGTGGCTTTGCCCTCTCTGCTTTATGAGAAAATATTTTACCTTAAGTGAGTTGAAATAGGTTTCCCAATCCTCTCCCCCTATATTCTGCACAGCACTTTCCCCCAGAACGCAGGTTTTATCACAGGCTCAAGAAGAAAATAATAGCATGCCCTTGCCAAAATACTTAAGAGCAAATCACTGCATTATAAAGAAAATGAGAATGTCCATGTAAATCAAGAATGCAATTATGCAGCGAGGCCCAAAGGGCCTCAATGCGTGCGCAGAACGCCTCCAAGTCAATGGGCTTTATTCAAGCTGTGCTCCATCCATCAGGGCTGGGGCCTAAATTAACATGCAAAGCAAAAGTAACATCCACATTATAGTCTGGTTCATATTATAATACAAGAATCTCAACAAAGACCTATCTGATTTAGGTAGGTTTTTAGTGCTAATTTATGAAGGAGAATGTATATAGCCCGCATTCCACCAAGCAATGGCCATTTCAAACAAACATGTGGTCAATGAATAACATATAATGGTTGATAATAGTTTCAGTCTTTTTTCCTCTCACAAATTACAAAAACCTTTAAGAAAAAAGTAGAATCGGTGCCTGGATGAAGTATGACTTTGTTAGTCGCTTTGCCAGTCAAATGAATGTAAATGTTATAATCAGAGAAAATCATTCCAATGAGGCTTGTCATTTGGAAATCACCAAACTGTCAGCAATTAAAAAGCTTTTTTCCTTGACCCAAGAGCATTCCAAAATTCGGGAAACCTAACTTCCCTTGAAGCTCTCGTTTGGTTTAATTTTCCTCGGAGCGAACAATTACTTTTAAAAAATCTCAAATGTTTCAGCAGCACGCTTTGAAGCAGAAAGCTGTAAGTTGTGCACTAGGCATTAGTGAGAATTTGGAACACATACGCATTTAACAGTTCTGAAACATTTCATTTAAATGTTTTTAGACTGTCCATGGCCATGATAGGAATCTATTAAGACTCTATTAAGGTCTTAAGGAATCTATTAACAATCTGTACATTTTTACAGCAGCACATACACAGAAATGCCTCCAGAAATTTAAAACAGCAACGCAGCCACAACTAGGTTGCCTTCGTACAAACAAACAGCAGAGGAAAAAGCAGATTAAAGCTATGGGAAGCCCTACCGGGTCTGCACGTGCCCCACCAGTGACCGCGTCCATCTGGGCAGCTCCCACCAACAGATACACACGGGTTACTGGGGCTGCCCAAATCCCAACAAGGGATTCCCATTGGGGCAGAGGGGCTGGCTGACCCCAATGATCCCAGCCTGAGCACGCCAGGCTCGTGTGCGTGCTGCACCACTCACCCTCGTTGCAAATTACCAAAGCCTGTTTATTTTGTGTGCCAGTTTATTTCATTTATACACAAAATACAAGTATCTCCCACTAAGAAAATGAGCTATGGTTCTGCTGAGCAATTTCACCAGCGCAATCTCCATTACAGTCCTAAATACTTCCCCTGCTAATTAAATGAATTGGAATGCTATTGTTTGGGAATCACCTTTATATTTGTAGAGCCGTAACCCTTCTTTGAGAAAATACAATTGGCTCTGCAAGGAAAAGATGTTTAGGCTTGATTAGATATGAAAACACTATTACACAAAATCAGATTGGACGTTTCTTCACGTCTTGAAACTTGATCGGTAATTTGGTCTAATTGGTGATCAAGGAAACTATCTTGTGATCAATTAAAGTAATTACCACATTCCGGCAACACAACCAACCTTAATTTGAGCAGGAGTCTGCACTTCTTCAACTTTAATTAAAAATAATGAAAATTATTAAGCAGTCTGCAGTGCAAGATCATTGTCAAGACTGCACCGGCGGGCAGAATTGATCAGACTATCACACATCGCTTGATGAAAATGGAACGAGTACTTGGCTCACGACAGCACAACACGACCATGACCTTCACTGTATTGATAACAGAGCTCTGAAGTCCCTAAGCCAGTAATGGGAACGTTTTCAGATTGTTCCTCAAAAAACACAGAGAGAAGGGCAAGAAAGAATTTGAGCATTTCCTAAAATCCATAAAGAGCTTTTAAAAGAGACTTTGATGTATTACCTATTATAAAGCATTCTGTATTTCCAGAACAGGGATATTTGGAAGATATTTTCAATCTAATCCTTTTAGGATACATTGTCTGAAGCAACATCCAGACACACAGGTTACTCTAAGTATGTGCATCACATCACCTGAGTCATGGAAGATTGCAGAATCCCTGCAGTGAGCCAGGAACAGCACTAGGAAAGCGATGAGGAAAGCAACCCCGAGCAGACAGAGAGATCCTTGGGTGTGCCAGTACGTCTCTTCCCTTCCTGTCTTTTAAGATCATGAAAGAACTAAAAGCTAAGGGTGTTTCAGTTGTAACATCATTTCTAAAATGGTTTTTAAACTCTACCAGCCATAGCATGCCTCCATGAGATAAAAATCAGAGCTACTCTCAGAAGAATACATTAATCTAATAAAGTTTAAAAAAAAAAAAAGCTTTGAAAAGTGACAAAATATGCTATCGCAAAATAAGACTTAATGCGACTTTTGTTGCCTGAGAATGGGAAAACCAGGGCCAGGCGCTTTGCTCTCAGAAGTGGGAGGAAAGCTGAAATTCCATCCACCGCTTCGCGCCGCACTTAACAGCTTTGGGAGAATCGTGGGATCCCTGGGCTAATCTGCTATTATTCTTCCTTTCACACTTCTTAAGCAAGGAATCAATTCATCTTAATACTTTCTAAACATGCTGCTTTTGCACAGCGCTTGCCAACATTATCTTGATGAGTTACACATCAAAGCGGCGCAGGTCGAGATGTCGTGCTAATACATCACCGAGCAGCGAGTCCCCGGTGATAGATTACTGCAGTGCATCTCCTAAGCACAGCAGCTGACAGTACTTGACTCAAAAATGGAGATACTCGAGAGAAACAGCCAAAAGGCTCAACAATGTAACTATACAAGGTTTTTTATTTATTTGTTTTAGCGTGTGAGTTACACAGAGAGTACCCAGGCTTCCTAAATTCTTCAGACCTCAGCCAAGGAAACCATATGCTAATCACAAGTACATTAAGGTTTCTGCCTCCCATCTGTCATTATAATGCTGGAGGTAGCATTAACCTTGACCCTTTGCAGCGTGAGGGCTACCTGTCTTCCCTTCCACACCCATCCAGGCTGCATCGGAACCAGTTATCAGTGGGAAAGGAACAACTAAAACAAGTTACAGTGATGTTGTCATACATGGCAAGAGATGACTACTCTTAGAACGTTTGCTTTCCATTCACCCAAGTAAAAAAATCTCCCTGCACACAGCATATAACGCAAGTCCTCCTTAGCAGTTTGATATTTGTAACAATAAACTCAAATCACTAAGGTTCATTTCCAAACTGCAGAAGCTTTCACATACCCAGCTTACACTACTACCTACCAGCGAGCAACGGGTCAGCAGAGTAGAAAAGAGAAAAAGCTCGTTGGTGTCGAGCTATACTGAGTTATGTTAGCTAGTCACAAGGGTTTAACTCAATCTTGTGTCATTTTGTGTTGTGCTCACATGAAAAATATAGTTTGTTTTATTTTAATTCTATTTGTTCCATTAGGAAATATTTCTATTGTAAAAATAAGCAAAAATCACCTTATGAGGAAGAATGTAACTAATGTTTAAGAAGATGAAGGCAGCACACGAGGACAGGTATTCATTCTGAAAGACACGTTCCCAGTCTAGGGCTCACTGGCACCATTGGTCTGCCTGACCCCCCTCCAGGGAACCGGCCCAACCCTGTCCATGGCCTTCCAGTGGCAGGGAGCCATGGGGAAGCACCGAGCATGCCATGGCCACGTGTTCCAGCCCCTCCATCCTCCATGACAAAGGGAAAGTGTGGAAGTGAAGCACTACAGACATTCTGGCATGTGCTGGGATGTCACTGCTGTCTTCATAAAGAAATGTGAAGCTGTATAAAACAAAGCAAATCAAAACAACTGAAAAAGCCCTACAATTCAAAACCTGATTGTCTACACTTCGCTGCATTTATAACATCCTTCTAAAATCTGGAGCTGGCTGCTCACATCCCCCATACCGAGCCACACACATCACTTAGACAAACGTGAAATGTTGCTTTGCTCTCCAAAAAAGTTACCTGTTTGTATTCACACTGTGGCTGTAAACACTGCTCTCCAAGTTCCACGCTGGAGCTGCAGCAGCATATGTGGAAACCTTTACACTGTGCTCCACAAAGAACGCTGTTTCTGTCTCGCAACACTTGTTTACAATTATGTCGGTGAAGAAACCAGCTAGCCAGCTCTATATCAAACATTTTTGACAGCAAAAGCACAAACACTGATCTATTCTAAGTAGTTTGCCACTCTATGTAATCTTGGAAAAGGCATTCCTGCCTTTGATTCTAAAAATGTTTATACTTCATACATTATGCAAATAGTTTTTATATATTAAGAAATAATGCAAGCAAAGCTCAAGTTAAATTAAATTCTTCAACAATAACCTTGCCAAAGCACTGATTTTCCTATAAAAAAATTATTCCAATTTGTTGATCTTACATTGGATGAAACATACTGTAACAATCTTCATAATTTATGTCCTGTTGGGACACTATGATTTAAAGTAACATAATACAGACCAGCATCACTGCTAATCTAAACCACCTGACCAGATAAACAACAGTTTCCCCTTCTCTCTTCACTGAGGGTATTTCTGTTTATTGTCATATGATTTACCAATTTGAAGAACATGAAGAATAAATGGAGGCAATCAGAGCTGGAGCTCTGAGGCTTGGCCTTTCTTCGAGGGGGCGTTCGCTCAGGCAGGTACCGGCACAATGTCAAGCGCCGCAGGAGATGACAGACAGTGATCCCAGGAATTCTGTCTGTAGGAACGCTGCTGGCTGTGTCCGTGTGCCGCGACCCAGGCCAGTGCTGCTCGGTGTGATGCGATGCCACGTGGTGCCTTGCCATGCCATGGCTTGCCACGCTTTGCCATGCCACTCCTTGCCATGCAATGCCATACCTTGCCATACCTCATGGGGCTGTGCTCCAGGAAGCTCACGCCAAGGCTGCGTCCCCCACACACAGCAGTGACCTCTGCGAGGACATCAGCTTGTCATAAGGCAGGTGCAGACACAACCTGCCCCACCTGAGACCCCATGGGTCTGAAAAACACAAATTTTCCATGAAGAAAAGGGACCAGCATGAATGTAGAAGAGCACTGACTTGCTCCTCCTGGTCTGGCTTGACTCTTTTATCTGCCACGTGCATGATGCCTGCCACCCCCTCCACAAATCCCAACCTTATCTTTTCTAAGCCTGCTTATGTCAGCATTTCCATTTCTGCTGAACTATTTTTCTGATACTGGTGATAATATGATACAAAATGTTTCATCTATTACCCTCTTCCCCATCATGTTTTTCCTCTTCTAGCAGCACTGAGGATCATTTTTTTTCCTATTCTCCTTTTTATTACAGTAAGTGATTGCACCTGGGTTTCATGAACAGAAAGCGGATAATGCACACAGTGATTCAATGAACAGACTTCACGCCCAAATTAATCACCTAATCCTCCAAAAAGATTTATAAACTCGGTGGAGTGGAAGTGAAGTGTCTTAAAGCAGCATTACAACTTCAGAAAGAAGATGTTCTTTCTTGAACAAAAGGTTCAAGGCTATTTAGACTCCATTGGCTCTGTACAACTGTATCACAAAGAATGTTCATTTGCCTACAGGCACATAGAAGTAATTAGTTGCCCATAAAGTCAAATACACAGAAGTCCTAAATTTAAAATTCTAGCCAAAGCTGCAGCAAGATCCTATCCCCCTGTACCAATGGCTCCCCTGAACGTGGCCAGGAGCTGAGCTTTTCCCATCTTCTGGTCTCATACCACCAGGTACTCAGGGCAGAAGTCCCCTGGTTCAGAGTCATCACAGGCAAGTGACAGGAGGGAACAAAAGCTAAAGACACAGTGTTGTTTTCTTAATTCACCATAAAATTAATTCCTCCACAGTAGCATCAGTGACAAACCTAAGCCAGCTAAAATCAGATGTAATTGCAAGAGTTTTCAAACATGGTATTTTTGTTTTTATACAGAAACATTCTAAATAAGTGGTTTTTTTTAAATTATTTCTACAGTTCCAGTTCATTCAGCACCCTAGACAAACAGTGCCTCATTAGTATCATTTGTTTATTCAAAAATTAGGTGCAGTCAGATTTTAGAGATCCATATCCAGCTTTATCAAGCTCCGCGTGTCCTTCTCCTTAATACTGCTCTTACATGCTCAACACAGGAAAAAGATGGAAAATAATCACAGGTTTCATGACTGAACTAAAACATGGAAGAAATCCTCCAGCTCCAACAAGGAATGTAAAGGTTGCACTTAGGAGGTTTACACCAAATAAAATGGCTATTTCACAAAACGTGACTTTTTAAAATGAGCTTTTTGCACCCAATCTCAGAACATTAAATAGCACAGCGAAGCCCCCATTTACTGAGCACCTGCTAAAGCAATCAGTCACTTAAAATAATAAACTTTCCTGGCTGTGCAACTGAAAGAACAATGATAATTTCACTTGTGAAAACAAATGGTTGGCCCAGCACGAGAGCGGCAAGAGGCAGCGGAACGTCCACGCAGTGCCCACCCCCAGCACAGAGCTTGTCTCTGAGAAGCAGAGAAGAACTCGTTTATGTGATGCCTCAACCTCACCAATGTGCCTGAACCTTCTTCTGTGGAGCTCTGGTGCTCCCGTGGCTGGAAAGCTTTTCCAGATTGGTGCAGTAGAAGAGAGAAATTCATTATCCCATTGCACCACACTTTGGATGGAATAGACCTGGCCACAGCAGAACAAATTTCTCCTTTTCTTCCTCTAGTGCTTCTAACTTGTATGCAAAGGAATGATTTCACTCTGTAGACAGAAAAATGAAGTTCTCACGCCATACGTGCAGCTGATAATGTAAGGAACACTCAGGCAAAGTTTTCCAAAAGTCTTTTGGCCAAGATTACATGTACTACCAGTTTAATACACAAAATATTCTCTGCTAAGCATCCAAGGGCAACTATATCCAGACTCTGATAATCCTCCAAATCTCTGCCATTTATGATCCTAAGAAAACATCAAAGGGTGATAAGAAAGGCATTGCTTTGTGATGGACGTAGAGAAGCAGTGGCTGGTCTCATGGCCATGTCATCCTTCACCATCCTCTTACCACAGCACAGTGAGCATTTTTTGCCTCGGTTCGGTTTTTTAAACATGAGGTCGCGACAGAGATCACAGCAGAGGAGTGAAGAGCTCGGGGGGGTCTTCTGGCCAAATCCTGGCTGACCCAGAGCCCAAAGACCCAAAGCTGGGAAATAAGGCCAAAACACACCAACGTCAGCAGTGCCTCTGCTTGCTGCAGGCACACACCATGCACCACAGAACAAAGCCTCTCCCACCATGGTACACCTTGGCCATCCACAAACATGCATCTGAATGCCCATTGCTGTTCCCATCCCAGCACAAGGAAAATCACACTGGACTGTGCAATGAATGAGGGCTCTGAACCTAGAACCAAACCCCATTTTCCTACAGAGCAACAAATAAGCAATAGCAGGCGGCGCTGGTTCAGCCCCACCAAGCCTCTCCAGTTCATGGTCTTCTACACTTCAGTCCAACAAAATTAAAGGAAGAAAACAGAGAGAACAGTGGAGAGAGGGGAGGAAGATGGGAAGCTCTCCCCCAAAACCCATTTGAAGCTGGTTTACAGCTTTATGAACGACAAACGAAAAATTACGTTTGCATCACACTGATAAACCTTGGGTCTGCCAGTGGCTTTTCAGAGCAGATGTAACATTTTAGCAAACGTGATTGTTTGTGAAAGAAATAATTCTGATCAAAACCGAAATTGCAGCCAGGGCGAGCGCTGGGCTTCATCACTCTAATCCGCCCTGACAGGAAGCAGCGAGTGGAGATTCCTACTGTGAGAGCTGCAGATGTGAAAGGTCAGCGCCGGCCCGCGACTTCAAACCCGTTAACGTGTAAAGCAGGGGGCATTAAAGCGCGGGCCGGCTCGCCGCTGGTGAACGGATGTCCGCTAAGTGGGGCTGATGTGCTTTTGGCAAGTAATGGTTAATTTTTAAATAGGCAAGTCGTGATTTTATTTTAGTCGATTCTGCCAGCCAGAGTCCATTTTTAATTGCAATTGCAGAGGATCGTATCCCAAAGCGGGGCTTTCCTTCAAGCTATTTTTTGGAGAAAGTGAGAAAACTGCACAAGGCAATTTGCAGTTTGGAAATGTTGCCAGGCATTATCCCAAAAGCACAGAGATGCTAAAGGTTAAACAAGCCATGCAGAGAGATGTGCTATTTGCACTTAATCAGCATCTTTCCAGCACCCCCATAAAAATAAATTTTAACGCACAAGGAGTTACAAGACACGAGGATTCATTAATTGAAGGTAACCCAATATTCTGGCTGAACATCTCTGGAAGAGGCAGCGTCAGCCTCCTTTGCGTTCCCCAACGGAGGAGTGCAGCTGGGCCCAGAGGGAGCTCAGCAAGGAGCAGGCACAGCCTGCCCACGTTGCTGCCTTCGGCCAGTGCAAAGTTTGTTCCATTGAATTCTCTAATTCACGAAGAGTGAGCAGTCATCATGTGTGTTACAAACAGCTGAAAAAAAGAGAGAAACATTTCTTCTACTCCAACTCTACCAGAACCCAATCTACCAGAACTTGTGAAACCCAAAAGGTGTTTTGAAAAATAATTTCTTTTTACCCTTTTGGCTTAATGCCTGAAACAAGCACAAGGCAAATGCTGTAGTAATTTCTATTAAAGTGATAATAAATCCATCTTCTAAGGGAATCATTTGTATTGGAGCCAACTGGAGAGCAGCCCAAAGGTCAGCTGGGCAGATGTCAGCAGCGTCCCGCTGAAATCGAGACACAACAGGTCTGCACGGCACGGCAAACCCGGCGACTGGAAACACAACCGACAATTACAGATGACAAACCAAGGGTTTATTCTCTGGAGAACCATGACTTAGCTCATCCAGAACATGAGCGTCCCTACTTGCAGTTAGCTCCTAAGAGCATGGGATGGCTCCCACCTCGCTCAAAGGGCAGCATCAGTCAGCAACACACAGCTGCCATGGGGGCTAAAATAGAGCAGGTTCTACAGCAATATGGTTACCCAGGTGTGAAAGGAAAGGCTGAATTGTGAAGGACTTTAAAGGACATAAGAGGCAGGCAATGCACTAAGGCAACTTCATTTCAGACAGTAAAAATGCTGCCAAGCACAAAACATTAGTCTGCAAATACCCTGTACATATGTTTCTGTACCATGCTAGCCATAAGAAGAAAATAAACCCAGTATTTCCCAGCACCAAGGATTTAATTTCTGCCTAGATGCAACCCAATGGCATATTTCCACCTGCTTTGCAGTATTGCTCATCAGGAGAAAAAATGCTCTCTGCTGGGTAAGTGGAAGGGTTATTGGAAACAGGATGCACAGACCAGGGCATCTCCTCCTTTAATGCTGGGGATGGAGGATGCTACGGCTGTAAATGATCCGATGGAGGGGGATGGATGGAGGGATGGATGGGGTCCCAGCTGGAGCCTGACCCTCTGTCACTTGTCTTGGTGCTGTCCACCAAGTCAATGAGGAGCACAAAGCCCAGGAAGCTGCGTTATTGCAATAACAGACATTTACTTTGCCCTGTCCCGACGCTCACATCAGCTCACTCACACTGTTCTAGCCCTCGAGTTAACCTTTGCCAGTCCCAAGAATTTCACTATTGGTTTCTAATAAAGGAAAATGTCGGCAGGCAGATATGCCAGAAATTCATTATTTTCAGATACAAAGATTTTCTCAACTCTGTAAAGCCACTTGTAAATAATCCTGATTTATTGCAAATCAGTTATTGTATTCATAAATGCAGGGAAGTTAGTGAACAACATAACTACCAAAAGAAATACTTTCATAACTCTGCAGGTGCACAAATCACGGCATATGGGAGAGGACTCAAAGGATAATGGAAAATGAAGCAGTTTAGGAAGGAGTATATGAAAAACAGCACCTACCTAGGTGGATAAAAAACATCAAGCCTTTTCATTCAACAGGGAACCTAGCACAAAACTCTAGCAGAGGGAGCAGGCAGACAGATGCTACGCTAAAAACAGCAAATTCCGCCCAAACAAATGAAAACGGGCACGTCCTTTGATTCCCAAAGCTGCCAAGGAGGGGTTGGGCTGCTCACTCCTTGAGGCTAAGCACAACTGACACGAGCTGCACCTGAAACCAATCAGTGCCCGGGCTCTGAGAAGATTCACACGCGAGGACTAAATTTGTGGCAAATGGGTTGGTTTCCGATCCTAATGCAGCCAACTTGCTTTATTCTGACCTCCATTTAACAAATCAACTTAATGGGCACTGGGAGTGCTATAAAACTTAACAATGGAGTGATTTTAACTTTTAAAATACAGTTATGAAGCAAAATGTTGGAGAGCTCCTTCAATACTGGAAATCAAATTAAATCTAGACATTTTTTAACAGTCTTGACAGATATAATCCTAGTTACCATGTAAATTTATGGTAAGCTGCTGTGATATTAGCCACAGGTGCTACTTTTAATATATGGCCCGCATCTGGCTGGGAATAAAATTTCTCAGAGGACTGAAAATGACCTCACTATCAGACAATGGAGAAGAAAAAAAAAAAAAACAAGACCACTGTGGCATATAAAAAGCTGGAGATGTGGCCCACAACCGAATATTTTACGTAAAATTGATTTTAACTCTGCAGACTGTGGGTTAAAGGCTATTATGTTTTCAATACGTAAAAGGCGTGGACATATTTCAGACAAACAGCCAAAAGATTATGTCCATAAAGCAGCAATGAAATCCACTGCCTACGTCTATAAAAACAAATTTTCCAATCTTTGATCAACACTGAGGACAAAGCAACGTGCCGGGAGGAGCCAAGGGCAGGGTCAGCACAGATTCCAGCTGGAGGGACCGGAGCATCACCACCAGCTAGCAAAGCTGGAAAGGGCATGCCAAGTGAGAACAAGCACTTCTTTAACAGCTCTAGGTTTTTTGCACATCTCTAAATAAGTTCTCAAAAAACAAGGCTCCCCTGCTGCAGCAAAACACATGTGCTTCCACTCTCCCCATGCAGCATCCTCCAAAGCGTTTCCTTAGTGTCATCTCCACTCAGGCTCATCCTTCACCTGTGTCCTGTATCCTCAAAACAGAAAACACATTTAAAAAAAAAAAAAGAGAAGTCTTAGAGCATTTGATTTCCTGACATTTTATAAAATGACATTAGGGGTCTTACGGAGACTTCCTATGTGAAATTTTTAAAAAAATCCACTTAATTAAAAGCTTACCCTGTGAAAGAAAGCAGCTGTAAATACTGAACCTGACCGTCAGCAAACATGCTCACCTTTGTAATTTCCTCACTGCATTTTCTGCTTTGGCTGATTACCGAGGGAAATGCAATCACACAGCCAGTTGCCCCTCCAGCCCTGCAGCCAAACCCAGCCCCATCTGAGGGAAGCCAGGCGAGTCTCCACGCTGCCATGTCCCCACAGCTCTGGGGAAAACGGGCAGCGGGACAAGGGAACAAGCATGTAGCAGAGACAAAGCTGGGGGATGCTGTGGGAGAAGGGAGCAGTGGTGGGGCTGGAGGACAAACCCCTGGAAGCCCAGATTTCAGCTGTTTCATTGCTCCCAGAGCAGTTTTCTGGCTCTGCAGTGTTACCACTGCCAGCACAAAACATGCAAGAAACTTAGCAGGAGCACAGAGACAGAGGAACTGCTGCCCTCGTGCAAAGCTATTGAAGCACTGAACTTCTGCAGTGTTTGTAAGCACAATTTGTGACAACAGGAAGGCACAGCATTTTCAGCAGCAATTCCATTTTTAAGCCAGCTCCTTCCCCTTTGCACAATCCCTCTATGCCGTGTGTTCCAAACTGAAATACTGCGAAAACTCCCAGAAATCCCCAAGATAAGGCCCTGGGGACCCTGAGGCCCCCAGCAACACCACCCTCCCTCGACACCCAGCTCCTAACATTCAGCCCCCAAGTTCCTGCAGTTTCCCAGCATGAGGGATGGCAGAGGTTCAGCCCCGCGCCCACCAGGACGCAGCAGCAGCGTGCTGTGGGTGCCCACAGCACAGAGCTAACAGAGAGCTTCCAGCCACAGCTTCAGGCTGCTTTCCAGCTCATCTTAGTCAATTGTATCTCCAAAATCCATTTCCATGAAAATGTATCTTCAGACTAACAAATAGCATCAGCAGTTTCAAGTTCCATGTTACAAAATAACTCCATAAGCCAGAAGTGTCATTAGCTTGTCAGTTGTTAAACAGGCAGCTCGTTTCTGATCGCTTTTAACCAAGCTAATCTCAGTCTGAAAGCTTCAGGAATCTAAATAACTCTTGTTTCACAGAAGTTTCATTTCATTCTCATGCTGAAAATAATATACATAAACCAAGTTCATGTCTACACATTTGCACGACTTTATAATAAAAGTTGTGTTTATATTCTTAACATCTGTTGACATACACAGACTTGTAAACCTGGCATAGATTTTAAAGCCACAGAATTTTCCATGCATCATGAACATTATCTGTGAGAAGCAATAAAAAAAGCCATGAATACATTAATCATACCAATATCATCTGCAAAACATAAATCTGAAATACCTTTCATGTCAGCCCCACTGCTCATAAAACACACCTGATTTTATGCCATCTGCAGAAGGAAGATCACTGAGGATATATTTCTCTGCTCTGACTTCTACGGAATACTCACACTTTAAATATGGAAAACAGAAATTGTATTACATGAAATAAAAGAATTTGTACCTAAAAGTTCTTTTTTTTTTCCCATTTCAGGACAACTCTCCCAAAGTACGAGGCAGGTATATGGCTGCAGTTTTGTCCTCTGTTCCATAAGTCATAACACACGTGGTATTTGCTGGTGGTTACTATAAATATAAGCATCAATAAGCACAGATGCATCAGTTCATTTTACTTCACTCAAGGCAAATGCTCCCTCTTCAACACCAGCACCAAGCATCCCGGTCAGGTATTGCACAAACAGCTTTTGCCCTCTGTGATCACAAACAAAAGGATATTCCACCTATTTTCCAAAAGCCAGCAGGGGACATTCCGCCTTCAGATATTCCCCCGTAACCTCGATGCTAACCGGTGCAGCTCCAGCAGCCCTGACACAGAAAGGAGAACGACTGCATCTGCCAAGGAACCCAAGCAGCAATTTCTTTTTTAAGAGTACCCTTTCTATGATGACACACATTAGAAGTATAATGCTATACTTCTTAATTTACTGATGAGCACATTTAATTATACTCAATTTCCAATACTGGTATACAGTTTACTCATCTTCAAGTTAGCAAGACATATGGGTATCTACCTATTTTGTAAGATAAACCTACACAAAAACCTCACTTCCTAGGTTTCTGCTGAAGCAATGGCTTTTCTGGGTATCTGCTGCTGGGAGGCACATTGCCTAAACCCACCCAGTCAATCCAATGTATTTATTTACAGCGTGCAAAAGGCTTTTCATTAACTTTGGAAAAAAGCCTATTTCTAGCTGGGCTGCACCAACAGAGACTTTGACCATGTGCTGGCAAGGACAGCATTTCATGAGTATTCGAAGCAGAAAGGCTGAAAATCTTAACTCTTGCCATTAGGTCCATCTCATCGGTGTTAAACACGCTGCCCTCCTGGCAGCTCCAGCTCCCTGAGCTGCTCTTCCATCTCGCCAAGGCTTCATGTGAACTCCCTCTCACGGACTTCCCTCCTGCGTTGCCCTGTGAGTTCTCTGACATGGCTTTACTTGTTCTATGTTAACTCTCAGGACTGAAGTGCAGTCCAGTAAAGTCACACCCAGGGCTCTGTGCTCTGTGAACCAGCACTGTATGCTCCTGAGCTGCATCCCCCTGAAGATGTTTTCCCTTCTTCCCTTGCCCAGCAGCTCTTCTCCCACCTACTCCCCGGGCTTCCAGAACCAGACACCAAGTCTGAAACAGAAAAAGAGCCAGCGTTGCACATTGATGCCTACTCAGCTTGCTGTGGTTTCCCAAAAACCTTGATTTGGGTTTAGGCACAGCCACATAAATAAACAGGTCTCAGTGCCACCTCACCAAGGGCAATGTCCTTAAGGAAGCCCTGCATTCCCTCTCCCACCCAAGGAAGCACTCACTGCTCCTTCAGGAATAAAGCACAACAAGAATGTCCTCCATCCCCTCCACATGCTTGCTGTTTTCTGATGCTGTAAGAAAACCAGCCTTGTGTCATTCCCAAAAATTGAAAGTGAACATATGATAACTCTGTGACTTTGCCCAACAGAAGCAGCTGTTGGCACTGACTGACTTTAGGCAGCAGAACCGAGTGGAAGAGCACCAGCAGCACTCGCATGCCTTAGAGCAGGCTCCCAAAAGCCAGCGTGCAAACACAGCATGCAGTCAATGTCCACTTCTGGCAACATGTCCTTAAATCTGACCCTAAGCCATGCTGAAAAGGCCAGCTGTAGGAAAGGTGTGAGTAAGCACTTCTCTTAATTCTAGTTTTGGGGAAATTAACAGATACACTCTTCTGTACAAACTCACACATTCAGGATGCAGCAAGAAATGCCACACAGACAATGCAAGTAAAGCCACTTCTTGCAGCATGACTTTTTTAAGCAGCCTCACGATTCCTCAGAAATATATTTGAGGTGGGTGGAATATTAAGCAACTGGAATGCAGCTAATGCAAATCTCAAGCAAAACTCTATCTCCAGGGCAAGTTTGTATCTGATGTCACAGATGTGTCCTTGTGAGTTCGGGACTCTCAGGGCTCAGTGTTCAAACCCAAACTCTGCAGGGCCTGAACCAGGGATCTGCAGTGCTGAGAACAGTGCAAAAGCAGCTACAACAATTCATTCAAGCATGTATAAGACTCTGGCATTCTGCTTAGAAGGTGAAATGTGTCTTATTTTCCCCACTTCATTTCCCAAAAGTTTGTGTTCTTATATTTACCATTTTTCTCATTTTTTCCCTTACAGACAAAAACGAACCCCGCTATCCAACAGTCACGTTTTTCTAGCATTAATTTAGGAGTGCTAGTAATGAAAAAAAATGAGGATGAAATATTTTTTTGTCTAATCCCACAGTAATCCCCAACCTTGACTCTATTATTATAAACAAAAAATCATAATATTAGAATAAATTTACCTAACAACTACAAAATGGATTTAATTTACTCCACCTAATGAGATCGGAACCAGAGAACAATTCACTGAGGCAAATCCAACAGGGTTTGGCCCTGAAAGGATACTCCCAAATTTCTGAATACAAATGTTTTCCCATCAGGATTGTACGGAAATTACAGCAATCACATTTCCCTTATATTAAAAGTGGCACATAACAGTAATTACCTGATTGAAATTTTTGAAGTTGAATTCTTTGTAGATGGCATCTCTTTCGCCTAACTCAGACCAGCCCGAAGCTTTGAGATCCAGTAAAACTTGGTTCCTCTCCTCTGTCGTCAGCCAGTGAGACTGGGAAGACTATTAAGGAAAAAACCAGAAAGCATTACACGAGCGGGGCCGAGGTTCTCTTTTGCACAACAATAAGAAAACCACATGATGAAATTATGGTTATGTATCATAGAGAGGTAAATGTTTAAGACACAGGAGGTGGAAAATCCACTGTACTGTGTGTTCTTTTTTATAATTTCCGAAACCAGCTTAACTCACGTAACTTAGAGCAGCCAAGAAGTGCTGCTTCTGTTTGGTCAATTAGGTTTGGATAAATGCCTTCGTACGGAGCTGGAGCAGAGCAGTGGCTGCTTTACGGGAACGGACACGGACAGCAGCGTGCCTGCACCCAACACCTCCTCCACCGGCTTAGCCAGATGTTGTAACACTTGAATTAATTTTCAACTATTCCACTTTGCCACATAAATAAAAGATTACTTAATCGATACACTAAATGCACAATTACAAGGCTAAAGGGCCATCAGGGGAATATCTGTATTCTGAAAGACAGCAACAGCAGCAGCAGATGGCATTGTACACGACTCCTATTCTGTTATTCCTAGCAAAGAGGGAATCAATTTAAAAATAGCAAGCACTGCGTAATTCTGCAACCAGCAGAGAGCTTTTTAATTAACAATAGAAAGAAACATAAATGATAATATGGCTACAAGACGTTACAAGACACTGGTGTAAGTTCAAGATTTGGCAAAGCACGTTTGCCTTATTTTAAGCACAAGGAATCTTCCGAAGGCACAGGGAGCACAGCCTGGGCTGATGGTGCTTAAACATCTGCATCGGAGCCTGGAACACAGGTGAGGTCAGAAGCTGGCCTGAGAGAGAAGAAAGTCCTACAGGGTGCTTGGGAAAGGCCTGACATTTCCCCTAAAAACAAGTATGAAGTGTAGGAGCGATGACTTTGATGTTGTATTTGAGCAGGTTGGTCTCAATTTCACACTATGAACTCAGTGCTTGAACGGGGAGTCCTCTATCAGAGCAACTTCAGATCGGTTTAGGCTTCACAGACACCAGCAGCCACCCGTTCTGTGAGACCTCGCTGAGCAGCTCTGCCCAGCACCTCCATCCTCGCTCCGTGCGCCCTCACCCCGTGTCCCCGCTGTGTCCCCGCTGCCACCAGGTGGAGCTCTCCGCGCAGAAATTAACGCAATTAATGCCGCCCTCCATCAGCAGGGGATGCCGGGCAGCAGAGCAGCGGGTGCACCGGCTGCTCCTTACGCTTCGAATTTAGGATTTGAAGAACGCAGCGGGTGGGTTTGTTGCTGCTGTGTCAGCAGGTGCGGGTGTGCACTTCTTATGCTTCTCCCAAGCACACACAAATATTGCCAAAGTTAAAAATAATAAATTCCCAGAGAGCTGTTATAGAACCACTAAGGCTGGAAAAGCCCTCTAAGGTCACCAAGCCCAACCCCAGCCCATCCCCACCATGCCCACTGAGCCATGTCCATCTCCATGGTGCCACATCTCCATGGTTCCTGAGCACCTCCAGGGACGGGGACCCCACCAGACCCTGGGCAGCTGTGCCGGTGCCTGAGCACTCTATCAGAGAAGAAATGCTTCCTAATATCCAACCTGAACCTGCCCTGGTGCGATTTAAGGTCATTCCCTCTCGTCCTATCATTGTTACCTGGTAGCAGAGGCTGACCCACCCCTGCAACCTCCCTTCAGGGGTTGTAGGGAGCGATGAGGTCTCCCTGAGCCTCCTCTGCTCCAAACCCACCCAAACCCCACACAGTTTTGCTGCCCATCTCTGGACACACTCCAGGGTCTCTGGAGCTGATGGAGGGAACTCACGGGGGGTTGCGTGAGATGGCTGCAGGCAGGAGGCTGCACACAGCCAAGGGCCAGGCCCCAGGGGAGCGAGGTGACAAATCCCACCACGTCCCATAACATAAATGCAGTGACCACATGTAACACAGGCCCTGCTGCACACAGATCGCAGCACCTGGCCCTNCTCCCCGCGGCCCCGCCGCCCGCCCCGCTCCCAGCAGCGCCCGGCGCAGCGCGGCCCCTCCGCACGGCATGGCCCAGCCCGGCCACGCCTCGGGGGGAGCAGCCCCGCGGGGCGGGGAGAGGGGCGGGCTGGGGGCGGGGCTGCGCCTGCCGCGGGTGCGCAGAGGGCTGCCGGAAGAGCAGAGGCCGCGTCGAGCAGCTGTCCTGCTGCTCTGAGTGGGACAGCATG
>WBMW01001308.1:148806-168213 GCA_013396635.1 Penelope pileata | reverse complement strand
GCTGCCCATCTCTGGACACACTCCAGGGTCTCTGGAGCTGATGGAGGGAACTCACGGGGGGTTGCGTGAGATGGCTGCAGGCAGGAGGCTGCACACAGCCAAGGGCCAGGCCCCAGGGGAGTGAGGTGACAAGTCCCACCACGTCCCATAACATAAATGCAGTGACCACATGTAACACAGGCCCTGCTGCACACAGATCGCAGCACCTGGCCCTAAGTTGGGCCCCAGAACGCTGCAGGCACAGCGAGGGCTCAGGAAGGTGACTGCAAACAGAACACAACGAGGGGGAGCACCAGCGATGTGCCCACCGCCTCCTGCAAGGGCTGAGGCTGCAGCCACCAAATACCGACCCAGCACAACGCAGCGGGTCAATGTGGTGAATGTAAAAACAACGAGAACTAATAAATAAACANGCTGCGCCTGCCGCGGGTGCGCAGAGGGCTGCCGGAAGAGCAGAGGCCGCGTCGAGCAGCTGTCCTGCTGCTCTGAGTGGGACAGCATGGATCTGTCCTTATCAATAAAATACATCCTCCCCTGATCTTCAGTAGTACCCAGTTCTGGCAGCACGGCTGCCTTTAACACAGAAATACAGGACCTGACTTTCCCAACAGATGAGGTGTGAGCACCCAAAAGCACCTGAGGAATTACACTGTAGGAATACGAGCTCTTTGCCAGGCAACAAATCTTATGAATCTCCTGCTTTCTTCTCAGCTTAATTTGGACTCTGCATCTTCCTCCTAGGGTGCAATGGCATACCTCTGCCACATATAAATGCTGTGCAATAGCCCAAAACAGAAGTCTATTCCTTATTCAAACTCCTCCATACTAGTAGTAACTAAAACATGTAAAACATCTTTACAAAGCGGCACCTGCAGACTTTGCAACCAGCAAACACGTCAGTAGAAATTTAAATAAACTTCAAGACTAGAATGACTGATTTAAGCAGGTGGTCTGTACTTCCAAAATCACATTTTCAGTTCTGTAAGAAAGTGACTTAAAAGATTATACTCAAAGTCTGATTTATTTTTAAAAATCAGAGTAGGGACAATAAATGCAATTTAACTCTAGATAAATAAATTGTACACAAAGAATGAGGTGAGCTTTGGAAATAACTTTAAATCTTATGAGCTGTCAGTAAATCAAAACCCACGGAATACAGTGAGCAAGAAAGCCAGTATCTAACCCCAGTAGCAAAGGTGGAAAACAGTCACCCTGTCAAGAACCGTGTAACAAATTTCTGAATTGTTATAATCGCTGGTATTACTCTGCCCCAAAGTACAAAGCAAATACACACAGTTAACACTAAAATCTTCTCAGACAATGGAATAATTCATGTCAAGTACCCAGGCTTTTAGAAGGTATTTTCCTCATTTTACTGACAAACTCATTCAGTAACACCATCATTCTGCAGCTTATCCCTGCAAAACTTCATTAGTTCAGCAGTACCGAGCCAAAATCTGAGTATGATCTGTGTGGGCCAACACATCCTGATTCCAACGTGTTGAACACATCGTCCATGTAGAAGTGTTACCTCATACATCTGTAGGTTTGTAAAAGATTCCCAGATTCCACCAGAACAGAAGCAACCCTGCTCCTGAGCCAAGCAGTGCCACATATACAGGCCAACGTGCTGCAGAATTCTTACTTGATATACAAAGCTCTGGGACCTCTTTAGAAGAGCAAAGTAGAACTGTTTCACCTATTTACACTGAGGTCCATGAGAAATAAACAGGTCAGAGCACTTCAATAAATACTTTTTTAGTTCATGTTTCTTTGTATTTGTTTACTTACCACTTTATTTACCATGTTTTGCTTTTTTACTGAGTCAGTGGTTGATAAATACAACCGATTTTTAATCAACATTATAAATTACAACAAACAAATGCAACAGTTCACTCTTATGTACTTCAGTCCACACAAATCCCCGCTTTACCAACACACGGGGAATTTTGTCCCTGTTTCAGCATCTCAAATCACTCTTGATGTTCATGCTCTTGTCCTGGGATCAGCCACCGAATGCTCTCAGTTCGAACGGTCGCATACATGATAAAGCTAGCCAGAAAGAGCAAAGAAAACAGGAGCAGCCAGTCGATCCCTTTTGTCAGAACGCTGGGCAGGGGCCCCTTCCAGTCTTCCTCCGTCACAGTCACATTGCTTTTAGCTTCTATACCTGAGAAAGAAAGCCCTTGATCGACACCAGCAATGATCAGTAAATACAGAGGAGTTTATTGTAGTTGGAGCTCTGTATCTCTCTCAAACTAAGGCGCAGGTACAGTTAGACCTAAAATTTTGCTGAGACAGTCCTCACATTTAATACGTCGAGTGTACAGTTTTGTCTCCTCCAGCACAAGCACTGAAACTGTCACAAAGATGTGCTCAGTCCTTCCACCTAAACCTCTCTGTTTCCCTCTACATTGCAAAAGCAGCCCAGTGAGTTGCTGGTTTTTGCATGCCTCAAAACCCAGTTCACTACAGCAACCTCTGCCAGATCCTCTCAGGGTTTTCATCAAATTAATTTTAAATAATGACCAATAACAAAAGGAAAGCTGCATTTAAACAAAAGGAAAGCCAACCTGATCTTACTGATGCTTCAGAGCTGATTTACATACCTGTTTGATTGAAAATGAAGTCTTTCAGTGTTTCCAGCGTTCTGTCTGTGTGATTAAACCTGGCCATAGGTTTAGCACCTTGGAAAAGGAGGATATTGGGTACAGCAACAGTCCCAAACCTAGTCGATAAACTGGTGAACATAAAGCACACACAAGGTATGAAGGGAAAGAAATCCACTGAGGAAAGAAACAGAGGTAGTCACCATGCAGGAAGTGTCAGCTTTATAAGAAAATAGCAAGCAGGCACCTCTTGTAACATCAGGGAGGTTTGCTAACGTTTTAGTAATGAACTATATCAACATGGTATTCAGCAGTGGATCAGTGCATTAATTCTCCACATACACACGTGTATTGTGAGGATCCAGGTTCTATTACCCAAGGATATATATGAGGTGAATACAACGTTTAGCACTTCTTAAAATTATTAAGCCCAAAAGCCAGTTAACAGAACACAACTTCCAGGTTCTTTAAGCCATAGAGCAGTGTTTCCTTCTCATTAAGTTGTCAAGAGGGAAAAAACAAAAAAAAAAACAGCATAGCCAAAAATAAAAGCGACGCATAAACATTTATTAAGCAGTTAAAAAATCTCTTGTTTTTAAAATACAAAACGTGCTATTGCAGATAAGCTGACACCAGAGTACAGAAATGTACATCACCTGCTGTGCTGCGATGCATCCAGTGCCAGGAAGCGAAGCGTCGGAAACGCCCGAGGTAAGGAATTGAAGTGGGGTGCCAGGCTGACAGAGAAGCGGCACCACGGCGTGTAGAACAGCACCAACGTGCAGTCACTGCTGTTTGGGTTTAAGAACTCCATCAGATCCTTAAAGAAAGCACACAAGAAGCAGACAGTGAAATACAACAACGTTGTCCTATGTAGGAACGCATCGTTCAGCAAATAGACAGCTGGCAATATTTATCGAGTAGCTGCACGTGTGTTTAATATTTTTGAAAGAAATGGCAAAGAGTGATTATAATAAAAAATTCCAATGTTATTACTTAAAAAAAAAACAACACAAACCAAACAAAAAAAATCCATAAAACCCCACCTCCATTACAAGAGACAAGCTACAAACAGGCACTGCTGTCAGCTGCCACAGACACTTCTGGAGATGCTCATCCACACAGCACTGAGGCTGAGGATGCACTTCAAGCACACACTGAGACACGTGAACATGTGGATTGAGCTGTTTTTCCTTTTTTTCCAGCTCAGAGCCACACAGAAGGCCTCCTTGCTCAAGCTTTTCCAGTTACACAGAGACGCACTGCAGCAGCCCCCAAGAGACAGACAGACAGACAGACACACACACACACACACCCCAGAGCTGCCCACCTGGGACACGTTGAGGACCTGCAGGGTGAGGGCGCTGCCGCCGGTGCCGTTCCTCTCCTCGCAGCTCACCTTGGGGCCCTTCACACTCTCGGTGCCGTTCCCCCCCCCGGCGGTGGGCACGACGCCCTCCAGCGCCACGGCCGGGGCGGGCGGGGCCGCGGGACCGCTCCCGGCGCCGCACTCCTCGCATGGCTCTGCCGCCCGCCCTTCCCCCGCTTCGCTCGGCACCGCTGGAAGAGCCGCGGCCGGCGTCCCCCCGCTCAGCATCGCGTCGGCCATCTCCGCAGTCCGGTACCGCACCGGTTCGCCGCCGCCGTTCTGCGCGGGACCGCCGGCGCTCGGCTCCGCCACCGCCCCTGCGCCGGGAAGGAGATGTCAGCCCCGCGCTCTGCCCACAGCCGGCCCGAGCCTCGCACCCGCCTCCCGCAGCCTCACCCGCCGGGAGGGCCTGGCCAAGCCCCGCCAGCGCCAGCAGCAGCGGCCACATTTCCGTCACAGCGCTGCGTCTCCCCGGACAACGGTCACTTCCGCCAGAAGTTTCTTCTGCTTCCGCTACCGGCGCGGCCGCGCGCTGCGTGCTTACGTACGTACGTACGTATGGCGGGATGGTGGCTTGCCGCCATCTTGGCGGGGCGCTGCGCAGTGCTCCGTGTTGCGGGATGGATGGGGGTTCCGTGCGCGTGTCTGTGAGCTCCGGAAATGCCTGAAAACGCCTTACGGCGAAGGCCGTTGTGCCTAAACTACGGACAGGAAAACTGGCGGAGCTTAGATACAGGCACTGAGAAAATGTCCGGTTAGACATCAGCTCAGGGCCCGGTTTGCGTGAGTCAATAGTGAAGCTGCAGTGGCCTAAAGATACAAAACCTGAGTGGTGTTCGCCCATAGAAAATATCAGACCCGGTGACACAGACCGAGCACACTCGAGCACAAACAGAGGCACTGGGGGCAGGCAGGGAAAAGCCCATTCCTGGCTGTGGCACCAAAAGTGGCATTTTTAGCTTCAAATCCCCATTCTCTCTCCTGGGCAAGGGGGAACTGCACATGGTCCCAGCTGGGCTCTGCCATCCGTCCTTCCCAGCCCTGTAGGTGTCACACCTCCAACAGCAGTGCTGCTTCCATCACACAACTCCTCAGTGGCTTCCGTTATTCTCATTTTAAGTGCCAAGTGTCTGTTTTCAGGAAAAAAGTCTGGTTAAGAAAACCCCACACTGCTAGGGAAGGATCTGCAGCGGGGCAGAGGGGAGGGTTGGTGTAACACCCATGGAAGAACACCACACGTGGTCAGCGTGCATCCCAGCAGCTGCGTCTCACACCTCCCCACAGCTTTCAGTCACGCAGAGCAAGCTCCTTCGTGGGCAACGTGAGGAGTGAAAGGCAACGCAGACTGCAACAGAGACAGCACCAAGGCCTTCCAGGTTCCATGCAGGTGTAATGCCGACATACCCTCGCAGCTACGATGTTCTGTGCAAACAGCACAACCATTAGAAGCAAACTGAACGAGCATTCCAGTCAGAACACAGGCTGAGGTCATGGAGGCAACTCTACCTCACACCCAAGTTTGGGGTGTGTGTCTTTCTACTCTGTTTTCTCAACGTGGCCACAGCTGAATGTTTTAAAACGTGACCACTTGAAGCAGCAAAAACACTTTTAGTGTAACGTGTATCTCAAAGACCTACTCTAAATAATCACACTCCCACTAATGGTTGCTGTGATATTTTTTTCACTAATTAGAACAAGCTCCTGTGGTATGAAAAACGCATCATGAAAGGCAGAAAGATGTATCTGCCTCAGATCATCTGAATAACACCTCACGATTCCACAACATTTTTCAGCTTCAAAGGAGTCAAAAGGTGTTAACTAATGATTCCTTCCAGCAACCCCACAAGATAAGCAGATGTTTTTTGCCACATCACGGAAAAAAATGAGACATTGCCATCCCTAGGCCATGCAGGGAGCCTGGGTGAGAGCCAGCTGCAGAGCACCCAGCTTTTGGGCTGCCAGCCTGTATGGTTAGCCCCACCTCTCTGTTACACACTGAACAAGAAACACAGAGCCACAGGCAGAACTGATAAAAATAGCACAGTGCGAGTCAGCAAGGCAGTCCTTTACTTTGAGGAATTAGAGCTTGGCATGATCAGCTGTAAAAACAATTTTCGTTTCCCTTGGTCCAAAAGGGCACTTTGTTGAGCCATCATATTGAACAGGTGTGATATTGCTAATTCACACTATGTTATTTGTGAAACGGGAAGAGATCCCACTGAGACAGGAACTTCACAAAAGCATCGGGATGCCAGGCCAGCTCTAAAGCAAACCCCAGTGTCTAATCATACGCATGAATGGAATTATCAAAAAGACAGAAACACCCTAAAGCTTCCTTTAGGATGTTCAACTTGCATAGCTGGCAACTGAACACTGCTCATCTGTCCACGTGAATAAGTCATAAACTGGTTCTGTCATCAAAAACACCGCGTGTGGTATTGCTCACCAAATGGATATCGAGGGAGTAGATACACTGCAATTTCTATCTTCTGTCTTTCAGTTCATCATGCAGCAGAGAACACAGCAGCCATGCAAGCAGTACAGCAACTTCCAACCCTGCTAAAAAGCCCGAGTTGTATACTTAATATCCAAGATTAAGGTTTTTTTAAAACAACAAAAACAAGAAAATACCTCACTTTCCTCAAAGAATCACCTCCAGGAACTGATCTTTAGACCAGGACACAGCAAACTGTAGTCTAACTGTTGTGAATATTATTTCTCCAAAGTAACTACAGCTGTATTGCCCCCCAGTTACTGAAAATCTTCAGCAGAGGGGAACAAACAGAGGGGTTGTATTGTAGGAAGAACACATTACCAATACAGAAACTGGAATACTGCTAGGACACAGGGATACATACGTGATGTTCAACAATGAATAATGACCACCATTCCACTAGAAGTTGAGTACTCTCAAATTAATTCCCATGTGCAGAGGAAGAAAGCAGCTTACTATTTATACAAACTCAGCTGTGACTTCCTTCCTCCCCTCTTCTCACATTTGAGTGAAAGGATGAGAACAATTAAGTTACTGTAGCAGTACTTTCAATTCATTAAAAACCAGGATACCTTGCAATCCCTATGGGACTTGCTGCCTATTGAGAAATCGAGAAAGTGAAGCACGCTGAAAGGGTGGGCTTATTTATTTGATGTAAATATTGCACAATATAGTGGTCCTCCAACTCTCACAAATTCTTTGTGCATTTTTAAGTCCACGCAAGCGTGAACACAGCCTGTTGTAGTAAGATTCAGCTGCACTTCAGGCAGGCAAGGGACAAAACGTGTCACTTGATTTTAAGCAAAATTTGTACAAGTTGCACCACAACCTTTTACACTTACCTACAGCTGAGACATCAGGAGAACAAACGCAGGCACTGCATTTCCTTTTACAACAGACGTGGGTTAAAGTTACTGGTCTGATATGCTTGCAATAGGAATCTTAAGCCAGAATTAAATATATATATATATATGTTAAAACAAAAATCACAGAGAAAATGATTGTTAGGTTTTAAAGTATTAACTTTATTAATAAATATACATCCATATGATGATGTAAATACAGATCATGAACACTACTCCATTCCCATACACATAATTGCACACGAGTAGCTCAAGTTCATGGACATAAAAACATACACAGTATCTAATCAGGCTTTTTACAGCAGAGGACAGGGTGCTGATACTAGATATTTAACAGATTACTGTTTCCCCAAAGTAAACCTGTGGAAAAGCAAATGATGCAAGATTAGAGTATCAGAAAGTGGTTCAAACTTCAGAATACAGATTTATCTATTTGAAAAAAAAAATCACAAAGAGAAAAGCCTAGTCTCTACTAAAGTCATAAATATATTTAAGCAGTGTTAAAATATATGCATTAAAATAGAGAAGAATAAACTTCTTTTGTGGTCAGAAATTAAGTCTGCAGTTCAAAGTATTTACGATTGCTATCAATTGTTTTAACTGTCAACTCTAGGGATAGCATGAAATGTTATTACACATGTAACAAAGAACAGCAGAGCCACAGCTACTGAAGCCATCAGGCAAATGACTTCACATTGCTCTGCCTTTTAAAGCTCTTCAAAAAGGGGAAAGGGAGTTCAATTCACATCTGAATTACTCTGCGAATCGTAGTTCCAAGTAATTCTTTTTACAGACACATCACTTTTCACTGACAAGGCTTGGTTTTGTCCTGACCAAACTCTAAGATCTTTCAGATGAAAATATATTCATTCAGAACATAGATCTTTAATGGCTCTTGATACATAGTTATTTTGATTAAACTGAATCCAAGATATATATGCTTTAACAAGGCTAACAGCTGATTTTTAAAATACTGTATTTGATATCAGTTAGCCATTTCCGATGGTATCTTTATTTCTGCCAAAATATGGTGCTATCATCTTGAATATGTCCAGTGCAAGACTTCATAGTAGCAAAATTATTTGGTTTTAAAGTTTAAGTAAATTTAATCAGAAACTGAATAGTCATTACTATACGTATATTAAACAGTGAACTTGTATAGCATCATAAAGGAATAGCAAGTGGATACATTTCATTTATGTATAAATAAGACGTTAGAAACTTGATAATTAAAAGAAATCATTAAAAAACAAACTTGACATGTAGATCTTCTGAGCAGTGTTAACACACAACAGTGATCCTAGCTTATGAATAGCTGAATTATGATATATAATATAAAATAAGCAATTTACCTTACAAGTTATGTTTTCATACTATGGGGGGAAAAGTCCAGTTTTCCCACTGATACTAATAAAGTTTAGGCATCAACATGCTGTTTCAGTGTTCACATGGAAAGAAAAGTGTTAAAAAAAAAAAAAAAGCACAACGTATTCTGTAGATTATACATAGGCAAAGCAGAAGTATTTGAAAATTGCATTCCTATTTCACTTTGAATCTCTTTCTTCTTTTTCCTTCCCCTCACAGCACGGGACCAGTAAACTCCAGTCAGATCTAAAAGAAACCAGAATTGGGGAACACCCAGCAGGGCACTTCTGGTCTCCTTGCTGAACATCGGGTGCCCAGCAGCCCTTCACAGACTCTCTGAACACTTTTCTATTTTATGCTCATTGTTTCACAACTGACAACGTTAATTGTTTTTTTTTTTTTCCTGGGATTATATTTCATTTGATAGAATTAATAAACACTGTAATGAACAGAAATTGCTTAGGTGATTTCATTATTTCATCAGCATACTTGATTACAGAATTCATTATACGAGCAGAACAGTAATACAGCTGCATTATCTCCTGACACACAGCACAGCACCATTGAGTCGATGCACGAGTGAGAAATGAAACAGGAGCAAACAGGATAAACAGAAGGAGGTAAGAAGTGGAGTTTCTCCAAGGTACAGTGGTGACATGCAACGTGTTCCTTGCCAGCGAGGTGTGCCGCTCCTGCAGTTACTACATTCAGCTGAAGAGGACTGCTTTCCCAGCTGAGTTCAGGAAAGAACATAAAGCAGTCTTTTGCTGAAAAATCATCTGATTAAAAACAGCCAATACAACACAGATCCTGAGGGTGAATTAACTCTCGTTAGCATTTTGCATGTGTCAGAAGTTACATCGTTCTGAGAAAGATTGCTAAATTTCAGTCTTGCAAGTTTGCTGAGGAACAGAACGTATAACTGGATTTCATAGCTTCAGCATGAAGAAACTATTTTTAGTAGCAGTCTAGCTGCCATTAGTTCAGGTATCGACTAAGGAGCCATCCAGTATAGTTGAGGTTCATTGTCTTAGTTGCCAGTGCATACACAGTTCCCCAAAAACAATTCAACACACCTATTGTAAAGTACAGCATAAAGTCCAGCTCATTATGTGTTAGGCATCACTGGAACACCTGAAGGCTTGCTGCTTTTTTCCTGATAAAAAAGGTATGAAACATGACATCTGTTTCTTAAGTTGTCATCATTGAAATCAAGAGCTCTCATCAAAATGTCAGCAGGCCAGAACAGCATTTACATTAACAAAAGTTATCAGTATTATTACTCAATCAGCACAAGCTCTAATTAACCCAATTTCTTTTGCTCCCCAAATCTCCAAGCTTTATATACCCCCCTCCCCGGATAATTGAAGCTACAAATTTATCATAAAGTCACATTTTGCTTCAAACAACTTAAATAGAAACTTTCTTCCAGGTGAAAAAAAAAGCTTGAATTCCAGTAAAAATAAATTTAGAACAAACAATATGCAACATTGAGGATTGATTTTTTTTTTGAAGTCTAGATTAAAGTATGTGTACGTTACACACACACATACACTCTCTCACACTTAAAAAAAAAAAAAAATTAAACACACCCAGTTGAAAAATGGAACATTTCTTTTGGAAAGAGGGAAGGTTTAAGTTTGAGTCAAGAAAGGTATTTATAGTCAACCAACAACTTTTTTTTCAGCTTGCATGCATAGATGAATTCCTATGAATTACTTCATATCTGGGGTCTAGCAGTGCAGTAAACTGCATCCTGTTTGCATCAGCTATACAGTTTGCTTTTATAAATCATGAAAACTGTGTCCTTTGGTAGATATATAACGTCCCGTAACTTAAATATAGCATAAGTGACAAACAATGAAATAACTGTATCTCCAGGAATATCTGGCAAAACTAAGCCTGAAAACTTGGCAACAGTGTCTATTTAAAAAGTTTAATTTGTAAACATTATAGATTAATACTTTAAAAGCTATTAAACTGTCGCCACCTAAGCACAGATTTTTAAAGGCAAAACCCAGTGTAAATAGCTATTTACAGATTAAGGACGCACTGTTGAATATTAACCAAGTGCGTAACTGGAATGAACAGTACTTAATTTCTTCTTTATAAAATATTTCAAAATTTAAAGAATTATTTGTGGTTTGGTATATATACTATTAGGCATTTCTAAATTACATAGCAGAATCCTGTACCAACGTAACAGAAAGACCAGCTATCACCTAAAGGCAAATTAGCTTGTGTTAATAAGGCGCCGTGAGCTGTGATGCGCTGTACAACGCTCAGCTTTCTTGAGTATTTTCAAAGACATTTTTGGAACGTTAGTTGAAATTGACTTAATGCTACTACTCCAGAAACAGCAGCCACCCAAAATCAACACTGAAAAAAAAGGTTGTTTTTTTGGTTTGTTTGTTAAGTTTCTAAGCATCTATTCGAGGTCTGTAGAAGCTCCTGCAGAAGTGGAAGATGTAGCTTGCTTTCTATTCCTTCCTTTTAAAAAACACAAAGGAACTCAGAATTTTGCATCTGGCTGAGTTCCTTATTGTAAGACAGGCCACATCATGAGCCAACAGCCAGCTAATTCTGTTCTCCTTATTTCAATTATTTAATGCATAACCACAGAACTAGATTTACCAGAAATTGAATGCAAAACTAGGAGCATGGATATCAACTCAAGTATAGACACCACGGCATATGCATCAGTTCAGACTTTCTTATAAATTATGATTTAAGAACAACAACAACAAAAAAGTATTATATCAGTGCCCTCTCAACATTGCTTTAAGTTACTGAACTGCACCCGTAGACTATGGCATTACTGGAGTAAAAATAAGATCTCAAAACTCAGACGTATGCAAACGCTACAATAAAATGCAAGAAACATGCCAAAATCCAGAGTAAAGCAGATTAGTAAGGAGTTACTAATTCCTTCCTTTCATTCATTAGGCTGTGTGAGTTTGCTACTAGTTTCACCAGCAGCATGCACTCCTCTGTTATGCACCATAGGATAGGGAAAAGCTGCACTGCCACAAGTATAACTTAGATTTGCAAACCGTGATTGAGCTTTAATGCTACCTGGAGGTCTGCCTGGGCTGACTTTGTATCCTGCTGCTTTAGTTGTGCCCAAGGGTCTGCCTGGACTTGTCTTAAATCCAGCTGCTTTGGTGGTCCCCAGGGGTCGACCCGTGCTGGTTCGGTACCCTGCTGATTTTGTGGTCCCTGACGGCCTTCCACGTTTACCGGATCGGTTGAGGTTTTTCTTTTTCTTTAGTTCATCTTTTGTCTCTATATTCCTGCCACTCGTGGTCTGCAGGTGTGATTCATTCAGCGCATCTTGTCTCTGGCAGGCAATTGGTTTGTGGCTGACTGCGTGGCTGTATTTACTTTGCTGCGTGGCGTACAAGTCAAACTGGTCAGCAGATCTCACGTTGTCCTCGTTAAGGCAAGAGCTCTTGCCGGTCCCACAGAAAGCTGCATTGCTGCTGGCAACAGGGTGCATCATTTTCTATCAAAAAGAAGAGAGAAATCTATATCAATAAATACCAATACTGCACTGTTCCATAAGAAAATCTTTCGAGCTACCTCTACTTTCTAAAAGGAACGCAAGCATTTTCTGTTTTTAGCAAACAGTATTGATGCCAGTAAATTACTTTTTTAAATGAAAAAACGTTAATAAGTTTTCACATGAGGGTTTGCACTGTAGCCTTTACACAGTTAAAAGCAACTATTTAAAGGATGCACTGGGGAAGTACGTTAAAGAACTGAACAAGAGCATTTCAGCACCCAGATACGTAACACCGCTCACCCACTGCCATTTCAGAACGCTCCTAACCAAATCTCACCTAACTTGCAGCTGTTCTAGCTGCAAGATCAGCCTGCCATCTGTGAGTAAGGAAAAATACCACACCGTTCTCCTGATTTAACAGGTACTCATGGAGATTTTGTTGTTAACTGCAGCAAATTAATAAAACACTCATCAGCTTTGTCGCTTCTTTTCACAATTATGTTAGGAACACAGAAGCAGGGAAGACACCCAGAAAAGACAGCGGTGCCATGGCTGGGAAAGCAGAGCTACACGAGGAATCGATTACAAAGCAGAATCCTCAGGATGCTACAGGGGTGACTCATCTGTGTGTTTCTGTGTGCTGCCCCGGGTCCAGCGGACAGACAGACAGACACAGACAGACAGGGAGAAGCCAGGCATGGGCAGAACTGCAAGCAGCCATTCCTGCGTGAATTGGTTGTGCTCCCATCAACCACATCACATCCCTTCAGCGTACGTATCGGAGCAGAATCACAGCAATTAACACTATTACTGGTAATCTCCTGCTTCTGTAGTATTAAGGCTTCTGAATACCAACTGCACAGACTGCTCAGCAGCAGAGATGTAAGAAGGCAGCCAGGCACTCACAGAGCAACAGGATGGTACTTTCGCCCATTCGCCCAGGTTGGTCCTACAACTCCAGTAAGCTGAAAACTCTGAGCCTAAGATAACAACATTTAACCACGCTCTTAACAGACAGAATCCAATCAGCGCGTGGATTGTGGATCAGTGGCTCTTCAGAGGATTTCGGTGCCCTACAGTCATGCTTAGGAGGACAAACATTTCTTGCTGTGGTAAATTTCTCTAGTAGGTAAGGTCTGGAATATTTATGGTACTTTGCTGCAGTAGATATTGAATATCACCTAAGGCAACCATATCTAAATTCTACCATCAATTACTGAATTTATTCAGCAGTTGCAAAGATTTCCTCCCAGCCAGAGGAAAAGAATACAAGCAGCAGTCTGTTTACCCAGGAGTAAATCCCTGTGCCCTTTCCTTCTGATTATAATGGTTACACTCCCTGCTCAAACTCCCATTTACCTTGGCTCCACAAACGCGTGTTACAGTGTGTGCATTACTCTTGTGCAAATATATGAATATGGGTTTATGTCAAACAGCAAAATTGTGATAGCACTACAGTTCAAATAATAGATGATTCCAGCAGAGATTACCCACGTGCTAACATTCTGAACATTGAGCGGGGATACGATGGAACAAACCTGAAACCACTGTCAGTGCAGGGGTTGACCAGTGGGTAAAAAAGCTAAGAATAATTAGCAAGCCCACATTTAGCAAAGAACAAAGAGTGAGCTACAGGCCAAGAGACCAAACAGACTTTTCTTGTGCAGCATTGAAAACAGAGCTTAATGTTTTCTATGGTTAGCAGTGAAAAAATGTTACCTTCCTTTAAACCTCAGGAGCCCACAAAGTCAGGACAAATACCTGAGATCGTTCATGATACATAACTGCAAACACAAGGGCCCTGTGGCAGTGGGTTTTTGCTAAGGGCAGAGCATGCCCAGAACTCTGGAAGGCTGCTCATCTGTTTGCTGATCGCTGGGGGACACCTGGAGTGGTTACCAGCGTTCTTGCCTCAGTGCTCACATCAAGAGCAGGAACGAGAGCTTCAGGAGCTTCAGCCCCAGAAAGCTGCTCCGAGCTCGAGGGCCACAAAGCAGGGTTGGGTCAGCCACCCAGTGTCCGTGGGAGCACAGCACATCAGGGAGAAGCACCGAGCAACGCAGGGGCCCTGGGTATTTCTCAGGAGACCGACATCTCTCAGATCTGCTCCTCTCCATGTTAAAGTTCTTACTCTCTGCTTTTTCTCCTCATCACAGCCAGGGGGATTTTTCTTACTGATGGCAATCATCCATCTTTCCTGGGGAGGACTACAGCAGCTCCTCCTGAGCAGCGAGCACATCTCGTCCTAACTGCCAGGCCCTGGCTTTCATCACCACACACCAGTTTGTTTGCGTGGGCTGCAACAGCCCTGACAGCTCTCCACAAACACTGCCTTCAGGTAGGAAACCTGGTGATGGTATTCCCCCTGCACCTGGTGACAGCCTGTACTGCTGGCAAATAAGGAAAGAAGTGTGCATCACTAGCTGTTCAATATTCCTTACGAGAGGAAGAAGCTTAAAAAAAAAAAAAAAAGCCATCTTGGTGAAAACAGATTTTTTTAAATGCTCATTTTTCTCTCTCTGCATTGTTTTCCCTTAAATCATGAAAATTTCAAGTCACACTCAAAGCTCATGTTCTACAAGTTTTGATTTAAGACATTTTTATGAAAAGTTTTAGAAAATAAATCTGTAATCTATCTTAGTTCCTCTAGAAGGGACATTTCCAGCCTAATTTTTCTCCATTCACATTGCAGTGAGCAACAACAGAACGCCATAGGCACGCTGCATGAGTTGTGTGTAGAGCAGAAGCAGGTTTCTTGTTGGTGGGATACGCTGTAGAAATGAGGAAAAAATGGTATAAAATGCAAAGTGATGCCAGTTTAAAAATCCCACTCTAGCTAAATTGTACAAGCAAACACACAACTCTGTGTCCAAGCATTCTTTGGTACTATCAGACAGAAAACTTTCCAGTGAGACTGAACTTACTTGTTTTGAACCCTTAAACAGGCATGCAAAAGAGATTTGCAAGTTCACTGAAATCAGTTTTAAGACTCGTTGAATGTCTCAACGTAAACAAATAGTTAAGACCAGGCACTGTAGCAAACAAATTCAGTCCTATTTTGAGAAGATTTCTACTGGAGTCTGAGGAGTGTTTTCTGTTTGGATCCTTCTCTATCTGGTAATCTGTTTTCATTCTAGTGCTGGGGAAGGGAGGAGACAACTGGATGAGCTGGCTTTGCAAAGAGGCAGCACGAGAGCTCCCTGTGCAATGAAGAACAGAAGCACTGCTGCTAGGAACGAAGACAGGGACAGGCCATCTATCTGGGAGCTGCAGAGTTCTGTTGCTGGGGGTCCTGGCCGTGGCAGTGACCCCTCCTTCACATATTGCAGCATCACCGAGCACCCACAGAGCTGACCTGCTTCAGCACTACGAGGTGAGCGTGAAGTTGGGTTCCACTCACAGCACTGCTCTGTCAGTGAGGCTGCTGCTAAGAATCTTGTGCTTGAGAGTCAAGCTTGACATTGTTTGCATTTTTGTGCTGGGAGATGAACCAGGAACCATATTAAAGGCAATACAGACGCAGCAAGAACCTTCCGAAGTTTCGCCTCATTCCAGCGATATTGACTCTTGCTCAGACAGTAAGAGCGCTGCCTTTTACCCCTAATGTGGGGCTTTTCCAGCTTACAACTGCTAAGGTTACTTTTACAGGTATGACTCACCCCTCTCTAGGCTTGAAATTATGCAAAAAAGTAATGCCTTGTGAACTACGCAAGATTTTAAGACCAAAACTAGCCAAATTCCTTTACATAAAACATGCTCCTTGGGCTGTGATGATGCTGTCTTTAGTGCTCAAATGTTATCTGCCACAGCAGACAAGGTGACAGCTTCTGAGAGCAGAGAAAGGACGAAAGCCCACTGGAAGCGGGCACTCGATCACGAGGTATTTTATACCAGTCAGCACCAGAGCAGAGCTGACCCTCAGCAAGCTTCTGCCTTCTGCTAAAACCTGCTTGGAACCAGAGCCTTTGAACAAAACTGGAAGCACATCTACAGCTTTTCCAGCTACACCACGAAAGGTAAACTCCTATTGCCAAGAGGGACAATTCTGCTTTTAATGAGGGTCAGTAGAGAAAACCCACTCATTTTCCCTGCAATGGCTTCAGCAGTACTGACAGAGCTGCAGGAGACCGTAGCAGTACATCCTCATCACCATGCAAGGCTGCTTACAGCAAACACACACGCAGTCTGGGACACAGCACTGAGGAACACAAGCATTATTTCTGTGCTAGTGCCCGGAACGTCGCTTCTACCAATTAGAAGAGCTGGAACGAAGCACAGCACCAGCTCTGTCCGAGCTCTCTGCATAAAGGCAGCTCTGTGCCTCACTCAGCAGCACGGGGGCTGCAGGCTCTGGGAACACCAAGTGCTGGGTTTTGTTGCTGGGGGCAGCTGGAGAAGCAGTAGCACGGAGATTTTGCCATTGAAGACTGCAGCAGAGATCTGGTATTGGGTTTTGCTCTTCCCTCTTAGGATAGCAGGTAGGAGAAATAGTTCCATCAATAAGTTAAAAGAATGAATTATAGTAAAAAAAGACACTTGAAAAATCTTTCATATCAGCTCCTTTTCTACTTGTTAACTCTAATTGCTTGTTTTCAGGATGTCCTACCTCGAGAATTCCCATACACATATATTAGAACTACTGACCATGAAATCCCACCAGTGGCACAACACCCACCCGAACACCTGAGCCTACATTTGGAACAGAAGCCACCCTGAAGCTAGTCAGCCTGTTCCTGCACACCCTGCTTACAGAGCACTTTCCAACACGGATTGCGTAATACGTTTTTTCTCATCATTTGATGATAGGTAAAACATATTAAAGTGAACCAAAACATAAAACAATTTCTTTACAGGAGTGATTTGCTAGAAGGACGACGGCGACATGAGATCGCAAACAGAAATTGCTTTCAAAATTGTTCTCTGTTCTTTCTCCGTTATTTTTCATGCAAAAAGATGGAAAACCCAACGATTCCCCACGCCATGCAACACGATGCGATGCACGGCCCCTCGGGGAGCTGGAGGCTGTTCCCTGTCCCCACACCACCTGGGAATTCCCAAATGCGTGCTGCCCTCTGCTCTTCCACCAGCACTCAGAACTCAGCGCAGCAGCAGCAGTTTGCTCAGGCCCATTTCAGTCAAATTGATCACACATGACTCTCTGCAGTGGAATACTCTAGATTTTTGACGGCGAGAGGTGAAAGCTGCTTTTGTTCACTACAATGCAAACTCAAAACTAACAGAAGGAAATGAGACTCAGACACCCGGAGAGAAACCGTCCCCTGCAGAGCCTGAACGCTGCCTTTGTGTGAGCGCACAGCCCGGCAAGCAGGGAACAGGCAGGCTCACCAGCCTAGGAAGCAAGGCAGCCCTGCCCATGGGCAGAGTCTCAGGACATGCCAACAGCAGCAAGAATGGCAGCTGGCTTTTTCCCACTTGGAAATGAATATCATATAACCGTGCAGCGATGGTGAGAGACAGGGCACTGCAAAGGGGAAGAGAGCTTCACCATATCGAGGAGGACTGTGTCAGTGATCCCACTCAGTGCACCTCTGATTACGTGGAGGCAACTGACGGTTTGGTTTCATAACCAGCAGAAACCACTCCAGACCCACGGGTTTTCTGAACAGGAAGATCTTGCTCTTTCCTCTTCTCCCACATTCCCACTCCTTGTGCCAACACCAACTGTTGTGCAAGCGCAGGACAAGGCAACATCCAGGTGAAAACTAATCCAACAAGAGAGAAAACGCAGCAGCTGGCTGGCACTGGGGCAGAGAGGAAGAAGAGGAGCACATTTTCATCAGCACTGAGGGACCAAAGCCGTGGGCTGGCCAACACCACGTCACCCACCTGCTGCCACCGACCTGCTCTCTCCTCCACAGCCCCAGTGAGCTCTGACACTCACCAGACCTCGCAAAGGGGAGTTTTTGACAACTCAGCAAACTCAGAAGACCTGCACAAAGGGTCTGACAAGTCTCCAACACAGCGGAGGATAGGGAAGAGGCAAAGCCCAGCTGGGATGAAGGCGGCCATTGGGCTGACTGCCTGAGAAAGTGCTGTTGTGAAACTGCGCCCTATTACCGTGGTTCTGTAATTAGAGAACTTCAAGGCAAGCCAAATATACATGTGAATGACAGCGCAGGTAGAGGCTGTGTTTACAAAGAAAGGATCATTAGTGCCTGTAAAGCTGTCCCTTCCTCTGAAGGAGCTGTTCCCAAGCCAAATAGAGGAGACCTCAGGTTCTTGGAGGTGGTTCTTCATCTCCGCGGGTGTTCTCGCCCACCTCTCCCTCCCCAGGGAACAGACCTCGCCCCCCAACAGCTGAGAGGCACGAGGCGCTCATGCGCTCATTCATCTCCGTGGGTGTTCTCACCTTCCCTCTCCTCCTTCCCCAGAAGGGTTTCAGAGCTTCAGAGAGGGATCAAACACCTCCTGGTCCCAGCGCTGAGCTCCCAGCACGCACCAGGGGGTTCCTCTGGGCAGGAGCTGCACAGAGGCACCGTGCTGCTGCGTGAGGGTGCAGTGAACAGCAGAGGGTAAGGACAGGGGCAAGAGAGAGTTGTAAGAGTTGTCTGGTATCTAAATACTGACACAGGAATAAAGCATGATCTAAGAAATGTATTGACCGAGTGTTCCTCCTATTCTGAAGAAAAAAAGAAATCACACAGATCAAAGTAACTGTTGCTTTCTTTAGAGTGACACCTGGAGAGAAATGCAAACGAATTAACGGCGCAGCCACCCGCTCATTAACCACCCCAGAAGGGCCGTGCAGAAAGAAGGATGTGCTGAGCGATGCGCAGCCATCCGCAGGGACACAGATCAAGCTCCGTGCTGGGGAGCTCCGACAAACAGAGCTGGAGCGGATCCCACAGCTCAGGTGCTCCGAAATGGACACGCGCTGCCCGCACAGCTCCAGGGATACACACACCAACCCCATCGCACCGCCAGGCCGTCCGCCCGGGGAGAGCCCCCCGCACAGACCCGGGAACGCCAGTGCCACCTCCGGGTCCGAGCACAGCGGAGGCCGCACCCGGGGCAGGCAGATGGCTGCCGGGCGGCACGGAGCGGCCGCCAAGGGCCCGGAGGTCGCAAGGCTCCGGCCACCACCCGCGGCCTCCCCCCTCCCTCCCCTCAGGCGGCGCCGCGCGGCCCGGGCCCGCCTCAGGGCCTCCTCACCGCGGGGCCGCCCTCCCCGCCGCAGGGCC
>WBMW01001308.1:124845-138599 GCA_013396635.1 Penelope pileata | reverse complement strand
TTTTTTTTTTTTTCTGTGGAATTGTAAAACAAATAATGTTATTTCCCAGGAAGCTGATACAGAGGTAATCAATCACAGATGGCAGAAACTGAACTCTTTCCTTTCAATCTTGTCATGGTTATAAGTTTGAAAAATAAAATCTTATAAACTTAGTAGGGCACATTTCCAACAGTGAAAAGCACCAAACTTCAAGCCACAAACGGAATTTAAAAGGACACCCGTACAGCAGAAGAACATGTACATTCCACTGTCTACAGTGGTAAAATTCAGGAGTATATTTTACACATCATCTCTCAAAAACCTTAGAGGCCCTCTAAAGGAAAACCTTCACATTAATAGCATAAAATATTCCCTCCGTAGCTACCCCTTGAGAACACCTTTATCAAGCAGTAAATAAGGCAATTTTTTCAGTACTGACCATAACAGGCAACTGATTACACTCACTTTATTGCCAGCTCGTCCAGTTCTGCCTGCGCGGTGCACGTAATCTTCATAATGGTTGGGACAACTGTAATTGACCACCAGCATCAATTGTTTTACGTCCAAGCCCCTGGCTGCTACAGATGTGGCCACCAGAAGTTTGCAAGTTCCATTCTTGAAATCATTGATTATGCTGTCCCTGTCGTACTGATCAATACCTGTTAGAAACAAGTCAAAACAGTTAATTATAAGCTCTGGTCTTAATTCATTTTTATTAATTATCTTCTGATTTTTACTGAAAAGAATCTGTACGTGGGTCAAAGCACTCACCAACTTCAAACAACTTGAAACCTATGCGAATATTTCCATACACTTACACTCACAATATAAATCATCCAGAATAATAAAACTGTTAGTCTATTATTCACAATAACGAAACCTTTAATTTTTCCACTACAAAATCCTAAAAAACTTATTTTGTAAGATTTTCTATTTGATTTTATATTACAAAGCCTCCAGATGAGGCTTGAATCGTCTGTTCACTAAAGGCAGTGGAAATCTCAAAAGAATAAGGATATTTTTTTCCTCTTCTACTGTTGTACTACATGAACAGTGATTCTGTACTTACTGGCTACAGTACCTTCAAGAGCATTAGAAAGTTTCCAAAAATACTCTGTGATGGACAGTATTCTAAAGAGATTTCCTCCTCAAACTACTAAACTACTTCCATTATATTACTTCTTTATGTCAGAAAAAGTGAAACAACAGCTGCTACTATTGTGGAATTTCAAACCAAAACATCATATAATACTCCCCCAGCTGGTATTCACTACTGTACAATAGCATGTAGTTAGTAATATTCCCTAAGAGGTGTTAACACTCAGTTCACAACTGAACAGAGACAAGATCTGGCATCTGATGACATCTCACAGGGAACAATAATTATAGAAAAGTATGCCTATTATGTCTACTTCAAATTAAGAAACAAATATATTTTCCAAATTATAACGCAAAACCTGCTTGTGAAGAAATATTCTAATTTGGTACTATACAGGAACTAAGCAAGATGCTTCTGTTTGTAACTACTAAATACTAATATTCTAGTTTGGACATCATAAGGTAAGCTCTAAAGATTGCAGATTACCTCCATGAAGAGACAAGCAGGGATAAGAAGCTCTCATTAAATCTTTCAACAGCCCATCAGCATGTTCTTGTTTATCCACAAATATGATAACTGATCCTTTCTCCTGATAGTGTCCCAGTAGCTCTAGTAACTTTAAAAACTTGTTCTCCTCTTCTATGACAATCTGAAAAAAAAGAATAAATATTTATATTCTTCTTACTTTCTTATCTTTAGTCATTAAACACATCCAGGATGCATTGCCTAAAAATAATAATAATTAAAAAAATCAGGAACAGGAGACAGCTTTTCCATGCTGCTTCCACAGCTACCAGAAGAACTGCCCAGCTTAGTAGCATAAAACCAAGTTAAAAACATACAAACAAACAAACATGCTGCATTTGCAGTCATGTTATCTTCTGAGTTCATGTTTAGTAAACTCACTGAACATCTAAAAAAATCTCTTTTTATATTCAAAAGTGCTGGAAATCTTTTGAAAGGGAACCAGAAGAAAAGCAAGGCAGATGTGTGATACTTACAACATGCTGCTCCACGTCAGAACAGACAACACTTCTGCCTCCAACCTGCACTTCTATAGGTTTACTTAGGATTCTGCGAGCTAATGCCTCCATAGCTCTGGGAAAAGTAGCAGAGAACATGACAGTCTGACGGTCAGGTCGGACGTTGTCTACAATGCGCATAACCTGGGTTAAGAGAACATCTCCTGTTACTACCCAAGTGTTGTAGTTGAAATTCACATACACACAGAACTGTTGTCTTTAAAGTTACTCAATACATGTATTACACAGAATACAAAATATTTCTTTACAGATTTCCCCTTGGGACCTAGATGAGAACACTGCAAGACGGACAAAACTTGCTGGAGTCAACACAAAAACCTAAGACTTGCAGCAGAAATTCTACAGCTCAGGAGACAAAGGAATTTTCCTACTTCTGGAGGATGATATAGCCTGAAGATAGCTGAAAGAGCCCTGGATGTCCAAAGCTGCCAGCAACTACTGTCTTAGTTACCAACATTTCTAACATTTTGATGTCTCCTGGCAATAAGTAGGCTATGGCTATTAATAGGACACATACAGTAGGGAATTACATAGGAATACAACGTGGCCACAGGTATCCAAAACAAGTATGTAAATAATATTAAAAAAAAAAAAAGACAAAAAAAAAAAATCATGTTCTAATTAAGAATTTATAAAAACTAAAACATGTGAAGATAATACAAAAGTCAAAGCGTTAAGTTTAAACTGCCATCCATCCATAGTGCATCCTGTCAACCAGCTACTGGTACTCTAATAACATAGCAGAGGTTCTTGCAAAATCCTTTTAAGTGTAAAATAACACCATGTGGCAACATCCCGCATGTCATTAGTTACCTGAGGCTCAAAACCCATGTCAAACATTCTGTCTGCTTCATCAAGGACAACATATGTGACTCTGCGGAGATTTGTCACCCGACCTGTGAAAGGAGAGGAAAAAGCACATGGGAAACAAAATCAAATGGAAATTTAGTTTCCCTCAGGAATATATAAGTATAGATATATTTAAATGTTATATATTCTCACTATCTTCTAACAAACACATTAATTACTTTTTAAAAAAATTCACTAAAAGTGAATTTTCATGTTCTCATTTTAATCTCATAAACATTCTGGGAAACGTGTAAAGTATGCACTAGGCCCTTTATTTTGTCAAACTCTTCTCTTGCATACCATCATAGGGCCAGAAGAACCTGTAAAATTCAGAAAACTGCCCTCGCCATAACACATCATAAAACTAAGACTGAGATGAAGCAAGGAGCCACATCAGCCATAATCTGACAGCGCCACCTAGAAAAAAACATATTAGAGATTACAGCGCATGTGTGGAAGGCAAAGTCCAGTGCTAACTGTTGCAGCCTCAGAAAAATTCCTTTTATACACATTATCTGCAATGCTTCTTTGGAGCTAGAAATAACTATTTGAGGATAATCATACTAATTCTAGTTAACTGCTAATAATATGCATAAAACAGTAAGCAGTCATTTCAAAATGAACATAAAAGGATTAAAAGCTACCCAGTATCGCTAGGAAATTTAAAAACAAGAACCACCCCAAACTCTGGGACAGCTGGAAACAAAATAAGCAAGTTGTATATCTGTGAACATTTGGAATTGATGATGGACAGGATAATTAACACCCTTCCCAAACAAATAGCTAAGAGGTTCCCTTTCATCAAAAGGATTTAAGTCAAGGATTTAGGAATCATATTCTCAAAATATACAAATATGTGAACATATTCACTTCCAAACAACTGTATAGTGACACTGTCAAGTGCTCTCAGAATGAAATATATTTTTCACATTTTCTATGACCAAGACTCAGACTTGTGCCTATCAAAGTACAGAAGAATTTGGTTCGTTTCAGCTTCAGCAAATTGTAGCTGAATCTTCAAATTACTCTGTGGGGTGATTTAGCGCTGCATTTTTTTAAAGATATGGAATTCACACTTAAGTAACAAAATATTTTTTTAAATCTACATATCTATTTAACACCCTAACACTTTCATCCCCAAATAATAACTTTGTAAATTTACTTGGGAACAGCATTAATGTACCTACCTTTGACGATTTAAGTCTTGGAAGCCCAGTTCTATATCTCTTGAAGGTACTTTTTCCACAGAAGTTAAATAATGTCAACAGTTTAGTAGAGGTTTTGATGTGGAATAATTTAATAATAAAACTTTATCTAGCAAGCATGCAATGGTTACACTAGGACAAAACCTCTTAAAGCTGCAGTGTCTCAGTTTAAATCAACTTGAACATCTGATGTAAGGTCAGTTCTTTTACGGTTATGTAGGGAGGGCTTTTTTCTCTGGTGGTTTGGGTTTTTTCCCCAACTGATAAAGGCAGTCAGACACTTTTCAAGTAAAAGTGAGTAACTGCTGAGCTACACTAACAGTAACAACGGATCAATGGGCAGACAATAAATAACTGCTACAAAACCTTTGTCTAAGTGACTTGAAGATAGAAAATTTGGAACAGCAGGTTTTACGTTTAACAAATATTCTCAGAAACTCTTCAAGAACGTGATACTTCCTGTCCTCCCCCAAAGAAGTCAAACCAATACATGATTAAACCTATTATTAGTGCTATATATTCTCAATAGCTAGATAGTGCAGCCTGAAGAGATATAAAAAAATTCCATAAGACCATTTATCAAAATACATGATCTTTTGAATTTGGTAGAATTACACAACAAATATAAAAAATTCTCCATAGGAAAAGGTTTTCTACTCACCATTGTTAGCTGCTAACATGTCAATCATACGTCCAGGTGTGCAAACAATAATTTCAGCACCTCTTTTGAGTTCAGCTATCTGATTTTAAAACACAATAAAATTAATTTAACAAACTATTTAACTGTTATTTTTTTAAAAAACATGCACAACCTTGCAAGAGAGAAAGTTGCATACAGTTTCAATAACTTTTGCATAGCTGCTTCACCTAATGTGAATTGCTTATTTGAAAGGTTTTACTCAGCAATTTCTTTAAATCTTTGGAAAACTATGCTTTCCAAAACAGTGACCTCCAACAAACTAAGTTATTACCAGTTAGAGTAGTTACAGTGGGGATATGACTTTTATTACAGTTCAAAGCCTGTATGTAATGTCACATGATATACAGGTACAAATGATGTATTCCAAATTGTAAAAAACTATGTTCCAATGCACATAGGCACCAGAGGTTCAAATCCTCTAATTTCCATAGATCTGGGGTAGAAAAATATCCTGAAAATTAAACTCCAAATTACTCCAACACACAACATCCGACAATGCAATAAACCAAGCCAACATTTCTGGTTCTTGTTTGGGATAACTCTTGAGGGGCACACTCATAAAAATACAGCTTCTCAGTCACTTTCAAACTACTGCATCTCACATGCAGTTTAATTACTGCCATGCTCAGTACCTACATAAAAAGAAACAGCCCAAAATTTTGAAGGACCACAATTAAGAATTTTCAGGAAGATCTGTATGTTTAAGGCTAAGTTACATGCCAACACTTAAGCTTTTACACTACTGCTATTCATAGACAGAAAATCCAGAACAAATGTTGCAAACATGCTGGATTTATGGGAAAGAATTAACTCTATCCACTTCAAAAGTAACATTAACAAATGAAGTCCAAGAGTTACTTGACAAGTAAGGTATGTCTCTTGCATACCTGTTCACTTATTCCTGTTCCTCCATAAACACAGACAACTCGAAGTCCAAGGGTCTTTGAGAATTTCTTGCACTCCTTGGTGATCTGCAAAGCCAACTCCCGAGTCGGTGTCATAATGACAGCTGAAATGCAAAGCATTTTCATCATATGTTGTAACAGAAGAAATGCTGTTATTTATACAAAAAACCCAATCTTCTGTAATGAAGTTGAAAGCATTTCTGTGAAGCATATGCAATGTACTTCACAATTTACTAACGTATTTTTTAAAGATGTCATTTCAAGGAAGAGAGCTAAGACAGCACGCGGATAGGGTGGAAAACCTTTCAAAGCTTCAAAATCAACGGAGTAAAGGTCTCTCTTCCAGATATATGGATATGCAAGTGCTCTTAGTACAACACTAAAAAGTACAGTGATCACAAGCAACAATAAATAGCATAATGTTAATTAATTAATGCTGCTCACTAATGAATTATAGTAAGAGCAAGCATTCATCCCTACAGCAGAAGAACTGAAGATCCTTCTAGTGTATGATTTTTTTGTTTATTTCAATAGCAATTTTGAAAATAAAAGCTTTGTACCTATGGGACCTTCTCCTTCTTCTAAAGCTCTCTGATCCATAATGTGTCTGAACATGGGCAACAGAAATGCAATAGTTTTTCCACTTCCTGTTTTAGCAATGCCAATCAAGTCACGACCATTCATAATTGCTGGGATAGCTTGGCTTTGAATGGGTGTGGGCTTTTCATAGCCATGTCTTAAAGAAAGGGGAAAAAAATAATAAAAAAAAAGATTATAAGAACAAAGTATGATCTGACAGACAAATCACAGTCACACTAGTAGAAATTTGCATATTCATATTTACATCTACATATCAGTGTCATTCAAAACCATCTTAAAAATGAGGAGCAGTAACACGATACAAATGGCATAAGGTATAGTTCCTAACAACGGTTTGATACTGACTGCAAAACACTCTAAAACATCTACTGACACAGACATGTTGCTTTATGCAATGAAGAAGGGTTTTCTCACAGATGTATGTATGACAGAACACAGTGAACAAATCCAAGCATGATAGTTTGCAAACTGCTTGCTTACTTTTTGAGAGCAGTGAGAATCTTCATGGAAATACCACACTGTACCCAGGTTTTTATCGGCTTGGGGCAGCCTTTTCCTTTGACTGTTATTCCCTCCATCTCCAGTCGATACACATTCACCTCTGAAAAAGTTTGCATTACAATAGAATCAAACCTGACATTTATCTACTATCTTATTCAAAATACTTGATTTGTCTCAGAACATGAAATATCGCACTTATCAGCCCCAGAAAAACAGCTTTTAGCTTGCTACGCATAAATGCACGAGGTAGGTGGAAATAAGTCAATTTTTCAATCACAGTCTCATATGTGGCTACATGAGGTTATCAGTATGGATCTAATTCAGTTTTTCTTCTATTCCAAGTTGCTCAACAATAATTCCCTCTCATATCCAAATTCTCTTCAAATTGACTCCAAAGCCTTGAATTGCACACTCTTTTTTCGCTTTCTTCAAAAACAGTCTTCAAGCTCAAACAGAATGGGCTGTTTCCTTGCACATCAGAACCTGTCAGACATTCTTTTCTTTAACAGTAACTAAGGCGTTGTGGTTACACTTACCCTCTTGAGTCATTTTAGCTAGTTCAGGTACTTCAACATAGAAGTTTTTCCTGAAGGGCTCATATTCTATTTTTCCATGATCCACTGGTTCTAGCAGCTTTCTCTGCTTGGTCTGATAGCCAGTTAGGGCAGTCTGAAGATCAACTTCCTCTTCTTCTGAGGAATACTGTGTAGATTATAATTAGTATGTAAGTTACGATGAATGATATTCTGTGATGCTCTGATTTTTCATTTATATAGAAACTTCACTCAGAAGCAACAGTTGTTCCTTATCCCATTAAATCAAATACTGAAAACCTACTCTCAGTATAAGAAGAATCCAAATTTATTTCCTGTTTCTCCCAAACCTTAACTTTCACTGTTCCATATCACTTCTATGACCTTATGACTACTAACTACACAGGCCTTGTCATTCAGAAAAAATCACTGCTAATCATCACAAATATTAAGGAAAAAAATAAGAAAAAAATCAAGCAGATTCAATAGCCAGCATACCACTGATCTGTGGGACATAGCCATGGTTCTGACAGATGCATCCAACTCAAGTTTAAGCTAGCCAAGTACCACAAACAATTTAACTGCTGCAACATATTGCTTAACGCAACCTAACCAAGCTAGAGTGCTAGCAGGCTATCTAATCTACAGCTCAGGCAGAGATGTTTCCCCCTAAGCCCTCCCAGACAACAGAGTACACACACCCTTAACAACTATTCAGGCCTCACCATACACAACCATATTAAGTATACGATATTCCTATTCTCCTGAAAGCATTTTATGAAGGCAGTTTGGGTATGGAAGAGTAATTCCGAGTAAGTTCAGGTCCAGCCATTGAGCAAGATGGCTCTATGAGAATTCCAGAGTGCTGTTCTGTTAAAATTCAGCATTCACACTGATCTGGCACAGCCAAACACACAAATAATTGTGCACTGCAAAGTGGATTAATGCGAGCTGCCCTCGCTGGCTGTGGATTGAGTGAACTGTTAGCTCTCCCTCTGCTGAGAGGCACACTGGCTTTTCATAGTACAAACACAAGACGCTTCCATTACCTCCATTGCATCTTGGTCATTCTCCATGAGTTCCCCTTTCTTTTTTTCCGACTCTACAACTGCCTTTTTGGTTGTCACCACGGTTACTACTTTGGTAACAGTTGGTCCAGATTTCTGCAAAAAAAACACACCAAACAAAAAAAAAACACCACAGTTAAGAAATTATTGCATTGTCATATAAAAGAAACACTGTACAAAATGTACCTCTGAATACATTCTGTTGGTTTTTCATTCACTTCTTCCAGTAAAATTTTATCAGGATAATGCTAACAGCTTATTAAAACCGTCAAGAAATTCAAGTTAAGGCCATCACTAAATGGATCTAACCTATTTCTTGATTTTTTGCATTCATCCCTTTTTTTTTCAAAACCATTTTCACATTGAAACACACAACTACTTTTAAAAGACAAAGATAAAATATTCTAATAAGTGATTTTACCTTTTCATTCCCACCTCCACCTTTCACACTTCTCATATTAAACTTCTTGACTTCTTCTTTTACTTCTTCCATATAAGCATCCAAAGGATCTAACTCTTCATCTTCAACTTCGTCGCCTTCTTTTTCTCCTTCTGCAGCTTCCTCATCATCATCTAATATGATCAAGAAAGATGGGAATAAAACAGAGAGGGAAGAGTTCATATCTGTTAAATTATTTGCCTGCCCAAGTAATTACAGCCCATTTTTATTACTGTATCATTTTTCCTCATAAAAATATCTCCAGTTTGTTAATCTCAATTGTATCTTAAAACCTTTGAAGCCATGACAAGATTTAGGCTTTGCTATTTTATAGTTCACATTCTGAAAAGTCATTAAATGCTTTACAGATAACGTAATAAAAATATTATTAGGAACAAAAGTGTTTTAAATGTTATATATAAAAATGAAATACCATCATCGTCTTCCAAACTCCATTTTTTTCCCTGTTTCATCTCTTCAATTTCTTTTTTCAGTTCTCCAATGTTTTCCATAGCCTTCTTGCGTTGTTCTTCCCTCCACTTCTCCACTCTTTCTTTTCGTTTTCTCATTTCTTCTTCTAGTTTGTTCTGATCAAAATTCTATGATAAGAAACAACCAAACAGTGAATACCAACGGCCACTGGCATCTACCCACGCTTCTTCAGACAAAATCTCTCTTCAAACAAATGCAACTGAGCATACAGTTAATCACTGGGCATATACAGAATTACCACAACAGGAGTAAATGAAATACACTAAAATCAGCTGTAACACTTTAAAATATGAAATTCAAAAAACTATTTTATTTTTCACAATGGCAGCAGGTATACAATTTTTAAGACAATAATGAATTAAAAAATATTCCTTAATGAACTAAACTTTCCTCTTTTTCATTAGAGCATGACATTGTATACCAGCAAGTTTCAACTAATTTTAGCCACTGATCCACAAAAGATTCAAGACTTATCATATTGCTCTCTACTTCTGAAAGTCCTCCCAGAACAACAACAAAAAGTGACTGATGTACGTATGTGGTGCCCTTGCTGACAGCACAGTCACTGTTAACAAAGGAGGGCAGGTAACAAAGTGCCATTTTAGAAGAGTTAGCTAAAACTGCCAGTTTTGGAACTCTTCATCTAGGCACATCTTTTCACGATACGGAATAAGGCAGCACATGTTGTCTTCTTTTTCCCTTTGTTCTTTGATTCCTTTGTGGTTCCGGACACCAAAATATTTTTCAGATCCCCTCCTGACATCTAATGCATTAAAAAGGAGAGATCCCTCACGTGCACCAGTGGCTTGTGCTCCAAGTAATCTGGAATCACTGAGAAGAACATTTCTAATGGTAAGAACTAGAAGCACACCCTGTGACAGGAGGCTGTGTTACTGAAGAGGGTGCTACTCTTTCACTCAGCAGGGATTTTGGCCAACGCTATGAATTGTTTTGCTTTTGTTAATGCACGGTTAGCTTAACTCTTGGTTGATAAATTTGAAAGACACAATTTGTGCTAAAAGCTCCTACCTCAGTGGCCACAGTTGATGCAGTAGCATCTTTCTCCTTCTCTTCATCTTTGTCATCTTTCTCTTTTTTCTTTTCTTTGGAAACTTCCACACCTTCTGTCTTTTCTTTAGATCTTGATCTGAAAGGTAAAATCAAAGATTTCTTAAAACATTCAGCTTTTCTCAGGGGGAGAATAAATGTGCTGGATAGAAACAAAACTATGAACACCATGAATAGAACTATGTTTTCAAGTATCTTATAAAGTGCACTTTGTCTCACAGGGAATCCTTCTGTTTTATGGAAATATGCCCCCTAACTGCCAGAAATGCACAGTCTACTGTAATTCACTGCTCACATGCTTTGGTTCTGTTCTTCTCATTTATTTAGAGGGCTACTCTGCAGAATTCACTTCCAGAACCCTTACTATCGATACTCCAGTGGTTCTGAAGTTTATTTTACATCTCCTTGAAGACAGCAGTTTGAAAAGAGATACTAAAAAAGTCCTGTTTGTTCTATTTCTAGGGGAAGGTAAAGTGATCTTGTTCCTTGCCATAGAAGTTTGAACCTCCCTCTGTGAATTCACTACTGGCTGAAAGGCATAAAAACACCTCTCCCTGAGACAAGCTACTTATAGAAGTTGAATGTAACATGCAGACTTCAATTTAAAAGAAAACTCATTTATCACAGATTTTATTATCATAATGCACTTCCTATTAAAAAGAAATAGCTGCATCTGAACCAAACATCTGCTAGCTCATTAAAATAAATGTAAAATCCACTTTAGCCAATTAAATCTCACTAAACTTACTTCATAGTCCACTCAGCAATTCTAATGCAGATCATATACTTATTCTAAAAGATTGTCATTCCAGCTTCTCACAATTTCTGGATTGTCATCAACCTGCTTGTTCTTTATGTAGGCTGCTGTTAGAATGTACGGACCTTCCCCTCATTTTAGAAAAACATTCTCACATCAAATTGCATTAGAAATAATTAATATATACACAGAATAGCATTTACACACCTTTGAGTAAAGAACATAAAAATACTTAATCCATCAAGGGACATTAAGTGATGGGAAAAGATCAACACAGCACACTCAGAATATTCTCCCTGTTCTACACACCAAAGCTTTGGTGATTTTGCCTGATGATTCCTTCCATTATATCAATAAGTTTACAATATTTTGTTAGCACAATACGGATTGTAATTAGAGAACACAAATACCTGTTTTCTGTTTTTCTGTTCTTGCTTGGACTGGGGGATCGAGACCGTCTACCTCTACTCCTGCTTCTAGAGCGCCTTCTCTCTCGGCTCCGGGATCTTCTTCTCTCCCGACTCCGCTCCCTTTCTCTACTTCTTGAACGTCTGCCCCAGAACAAAATTGTACACAGTTAGCATGTGATCATAAAAGAATTTTAGCCTACAATTGAGGAACAGGTTGTAAAAGGAACCCAACAATCATCAAGATCACTAAGAGCTTGCGAACAGCAGCACCAAGAAATCATTTCATAAGCAAAAATATTAAGTGTAGTAAAATCCATCACGAACAACAGCAAATAACTGTAGAGGAAGACCATCAACATTCGGATAGCGAACACTTTCGCGTACTTGGATTGGAATTGGTAACTCCTACCTTTGGCGCTTCCTGTCCCGCGACCGAGACCTTCTCTTGTCCCTGCTGCGCGACCTCTCCCGCCTGCGCTCTCGATCTCTGCTCCGAGAGCGTCTGTCTTCACGTTTCCTTTTGTCAGACGGAGAACGACTTCTAGAGCGGCTGCCAGAGCGTCCACGCGATGCGGAGCGCTTCCGATAATGCCTACAGTGTAAATTCACAGAATAAAGATGAGCGTGAGCTCAAGAGTAATTTGCAGTGGGAGGAGATATTTTTCATGTCTGGGTAGATGGGACAAAAATAATTATTGATCATAATTTGTTGGAGTTATTAAATTCCTAGATATTTACAATAGTCTTGCAAAACTGATTAATAGACATACACCCCTTAGGATGACGAAATCAGAGGAATTAGTTGGACATACTTTTGCTTCAGTGCGCTAAGATAAGCACAGCATAAGAACACTGGAACATGAATAATTCCCTTTTTAGAAATCCACTGACTTCTATCATGCATAGAGAAAGACTAAGACTCTTTGAAGCAATCTCATAAAGTCCGCTGAACATTTTTGGTTGCTGCTTTTTATATAATTTTCATTCAGATAACTTATGCAAACTGTACCTCTGATCAATGGCAAAGCTGTCAAACTGCAGTCAAAGTAAGAAAAACCACGAGCACATGCGATGCAGCAGTGGTCAATGCTGACATGAAAAGAAATTCCTTAATGCCACCAAACATCACAAAAGAAGCTGTAGGAGGCTAGGAGGCTTCACAGGTGTGTGATGGAGGTGGGAGACTCTCCTTTCACTCTTATCCCAACTGACCACGGGAGAGGGCAGGGTGAGGATTCTCCCAGGACCTCCACTGTGCCATCTCCTCTTTCTCCAATTCCTGACTGTCAGTCACAGCACCAGCACAATCCCCTTGTTCCATCCCCAGGGCTCACCAACCCTCCAAGCTCCCTCCAAGCCCAGCAGCCAGATTTGGGGAGCAGGAAGAAGCAGAGAAAGCAAGACTGCAAGCTCCCCATGTGCTTCTTTCCCTTCCATCATTGCCACACAGGGTTGCATTACAGTATCAACACTAAAAATAATAGTTTATTTCAGCCTGTGGATATATTTAGCTATCATGTACATTTGGAATCAGTACAGTAGCAGTGTGACATCCACATCCTGCCTATCAGCAGTACATGGAGAGCATCTGGCAGTGTCAGATGTCTTCAATTTCTTCCAATCTCTGCCACAAAACACCATGAGAACGGCTCCATACTTCTGCCCAAGATTTCTTTATGCATTTTCTTCTACACTGTGCAACAAAGCCGGGGGTCTCACTGTGGACCAACGAGCGTTTCCCGACAGCAACCTGAATGCATGCAGCCCACCCTGCCCCTCTCAGTTCATTCTCATCATTTCTTCTCTTACTTTTAAAGCTTTTTGAAGACTGCAAACCACATTAGAGAATTAATACACGTTTTAAACCCCATTTTTCACTATTTTTAATTGTACAACCCAGTTCACTACACAGCTGCCACAGAAAGACTGTGGGAAGGGGATGGGGCTTCTGAGAGAGCGAGGGACACAAGTGGGACTGGCAGGAGCTTTCGCACTGGTGTGAGAAACACGCTGTGTGTGTCCCTACTGCAAATTTTTCCCTTCAGTCCAACCACAGAACTCCACTAAAGGCAGACACCCTACAGGAAAGGAAGCAGCACTGAGATAA
>WBMW01001308.1:89580-124796 GCA_013396635.1 Penelope pileata | reverse complement strand
ATCCCTGAGCCCAGCCCCAGCCGCGGGCCGGCCCCCAGCGCGCAGCTCGGGGCGGCGGAGGGTCCCGGAGGCGGCAGCCGGGGCCGGGCCGGGCCCTCAGCGCCCCGCACGCCGGGCAGGGCCGCCGTGGCCCTTTGTTCCCGCACACAGCCACCAGCCGGCGGCGCCGGGCCGCCACCCGAGGCAGCTGCTGACCTCGGAGCGGTCCAGGCCGGCCGTCGCGGCGGCCGTGTCCCCACTGCCCTCACCTGGANCAGTGCGCTAAGATAAGCACAGCATAAGAACACTGGAACATGAATAATTCCCTTTTTAGAAATCCACTGACTTCTATCATGCATAGAGAAAGACTAAGACTCTTTGAAGCAATCTCATAAAGTCCGCTGAACATTTTTGGTTGCTGCTTTTTATATAATTTTCATTCAGATAACTTATGCAAACTGTACCTCTGATCAATGGCAAAGCTGTCAAACTGCAGTCAAAGTAAGAAAAACCACGAGCACATGCGATGCAGCAGTGGTCAATGCTGACATGAAAAGAAATTCCTTAATGCCACCAAACATCACAAAAGAAGCTGTAGGAGGCTAGGAGGCTTCACAGGTGTGTGATGGAGGTGGGAGACTCTCCTTTCACTCTTATCCCAACTGACCATGGGAGAGGGCAGGGTGAGGATTCTCCCAGGACCTCCACTGTGCCATCTCCTCTTTCTCCAATTCCTGACTGTCAGTCACAGCACCAGCACAATCCCCTTGTTCCATCCCCAGGGCTCACCAACCCTCCAAGCTCCCTCCAAGCCCAGCAGCCAGATTTGGGGAGCAGGAAGAAGCAGAGAAAGCAAGACTGCAAGCTCCCCATGTGCTTCTTTCCCTTCCATCATTGCCACACAGGGTTGCATTACAGTATCAACACTAAAAATAATAGTTTATTTCAGCCTGTGGATATATTTAGCTATCATGTACATTTGGAATCAGTACAGTAGCAGTGTGACATCCACATCCTGCCTATCAGCAGTACATGGAGAGCATCTGGCAGTGTCAGATGTCTTTAATTTCTTCCAATCTCTGCCACAAAACACCATGAGAACGGCTCCATACTTCTGCCCAAGATTTCTTTATGCATTTTCTTCTACACTGTGCAACAAAGCCGGGGGTCTCACTGTGGACCAACGAGCGTTTCCCGACAGCAACCTGAATGCATGCAGCCCACCCTGCCCCTCTCAGTTCATTCTCATCATTTCTTCTCTTACTTTTAAAGCTTTTTGAAGACTGCAAACCACATTAGAGAATTAATACACGTTTTAAACCCCATTTTTCACTATTTTTAATTGTACAACCCAGTTCACTACACAGCTGCCACAGAAAGACTGTGGGAAGGGGATGGGGCTTCTGAGAGAGCGAGGGACACAAGTGGGACTGGCAGGAGCTTTCGCACTGGTGTGAGAAACACGCTGTGTGTGTCCCTACTGCAAATTTTTCCCTTCAGTCCAACCACAGAACTCCACTAAAGGCAGACACCCTACAGGAAAGGAAGCAGCACTGAGATAACGGAGGGAGTGCCCGGAGCTGAGCGCCAGGGCTTCGGAGCTCAGCTCCCAGCTGCAGACTGTTACAGTGCTTTAACTGTTAACATTGTTGCACTGTTAGACCCCACGGTCAGATGGAAGGAGCAGCCCAGCTGCGGGGAGCCGGGAGCCTCCCGGCAGCAGGAGACGCGGAGCACCCGATCCCGTCACTGCCGAGTGAGCTACAACACCCAACAAGGTGCGTCTATCAGCTCGGAGAGGACAAAAGACACGCGATTCTGCCCGGACTGAAGAAGATGCACGCCATGAGCACCCAACCAGCAGCTCCCGGGGGCCCCACGCCGAGCACGGCCCCCCCGGCTCGGGGCTGAGGCACGCAGAGCCCGGCGGCTGCTCCGGGCNAGAGCGGGCCCAGCGCTAGGAGGCGGCGGCCATTCGGCGCCCTAGCCCCCGGAACGACGAGATGAGGCGGTAGCGCGGCGGGAAGCTGCCTCCCCCACTTCCTGCCCGCGACCGTGCGGTAGCGCCCCCTGACGGCCGGAGGGCGCAGCGCCGAGGCTCCGTCTGCGCGGGTAAAATGCGTGGAATTGGGGAAAAACAAAGAAACGAAAAATAAAAAAGCGAGGTGCCCCTGCGTGAGACTGGGTCCGTCAAAGGTCTCGGCGAGATGGGGCAAAAGTGCCCCTGCTAGGCCTGCCCGGCCCAAAATTCCCATTTTTCTGCTCAGAATGGGCTCAGGCAGGAGGTGCAGCCAGCACCGGACAGGCTGTGAGCTCACGGCTCATGGCAGCTTCACGTAGTGCTCATGAGCCCTCAGCAACCAAATCCAAAATCCCCGCGCTGCGATTCCCTCTGTGGCTGTCAGCACCGAGGGCACGTTTAGGCAAAACCACAAAAATTGCAGGAATTAGGCCAAGGCCAGGGCTGGGCCCACCACCAAAGTGCTGAGGTGCTCCTCCCAGCACTAACGATTCAGAAGTTATTAAATAAACCACAACTTCCACACCAGGGACTGACAGGCTGACAGACAAAACCTGACCATAAGGGAAGGGGGTAACAAATTTACCTTTAATAGAAAACAATCAGTTCCGCAATATACATTAAATAACGTACAGCAACAAAGATAAGTTGGAATGGAATGAAGGAGATTCATTTCTTGGCCAAGGATGAAGAGCCATTCAGTGGAAGTCCCTCCCGGCTCTCTTTCCCTTCCCTAACAGACAAGGATGTCCATTTTCCAGTCCCACCTTGAAGCTCACTGGGTAAAAAAAAATGGTTTGCAGACCAAAAAGCTCCAGACTAGCTCTCCTGGCACGTTTTCTAGCCACAACAACCTGCCTGATCTTTCTCTGCACTGAAGGACTGCACAAGTTTTTGAGTGAAACTACAACGGGTGGGTCACCTTTTTTGTTATTATCTAAGTGATCACTGTTTTTTGGCTCAGGATTAAAAATTCATTGCCTTTTTGCAGATGGTAGTGCGTGGTATTTTTGCAATTTATTTGTATTACACTTGGGCATACAGAGGGTGAGAACAATGGTTACTTTTAAACAAACTCATTATTAATGTTTTAATTTAATTGCCAGCTATTTCAATTTGCTGAAATTCTTGTCTAATTCAGAAGCTTTAAAAGTATTTATATTTGTGCTGATAGGCCTAAGTCAGAACCTTTTACAGCCCAGCCCTGGACACCTGTAATAAAACATTCCCTATAAAATAATCAGTAAAAAATAAAATTGTCAAAATAACACACAAGCTTCTTGCTGTCATGCCACAAACATACCTAATTCAGGAGCCTGAAATTCAGTGCTAAAATTATAGCAAGAATCTTTAACAGGAAAGATTATACAGAAAGAAGGGCCACATACTTTAAATAATGATAATCAAACACTTTTGCTCCCTAAAAAATTCTGCAAACACCAAGGTCACTTGGTGCTTCTCTGAACTAAAAAAGGGCACTAGCCTGTATTACCTCAGTGTCTGGATTCTGAACAGAAAACTACAGGGGGAAAATAATACCAAGGTTTGCTTCCATCGAAATTTTCACAGATTACCAGCATTCAAGGCTGACTATTTGGAATGACACCTCCCTCCTCTCACGCAAATTCTTATGAGATGGAAAACAAGAACATTCACTAGCCTGCTACTTTACCCGGCATTCATTTGTATTTGCCTTTTCATCTGTGTGGCTGGACATCCACTGAAAAAATATGCAATTCTCTCTTTAAACACAGATCTTTATGTGGGAGTCAATCAAAACCAACATGTTATTTCTTATTTTACTGTAACTTGTAGTATCTAAGATTTAAACGGGAATAGCTAACGTGATTTCAATGGGACAATTTCAAAAACAACAGACAAGTTAGCAGTTCAGGTAACATACATAGCTCTGCTGAATCAAAGACCCTATTTATACTACTGGGTTGTAGTGTTAAACAGCAGTAGAACTCCTGGGCAATTATGGTTCTGTTTACATGCTGACTGGTAATAAAGAAAAAAATTATCCTATGCAGTCCTGCAAAAGAAAAATTTTTTTTTTACATAACAGATCAAATGTTTCATATTGAAGGTTGGTTGCCAGTATATACAACTCTCCCCTCATGAGGTGAACTGTTTTTTTTGCATTAGGACAAAGCACACATGAGCTATGCAATGATTAGGCTGCTGGAACTCACAAACAGATGGCATTAACAGTTTTGTTTCTTCCTACTTTTTGATTAATGACTCTTATAGATAACAGAATGTTGGGTGATTTTTTTTTTTTTTGCTTAGCTGTTTTGCCCTATAATCATCAAATGAAATTAACCACAATCACAACAACGTATATAAGGCAAGGTTTAGGACAACAATGGCATGTTTTGCCAGCATTCTCCAGAAGCAGCTACTTGGTTTGACAATCTGAAATGGAACAACAAAATACAGGGATTTCTTTCATTTAGAGCTTTCTTGATAAACAGGAGCAATGCAAAACGAGTTCTTGCTAGCTATAGTCATACTGGATATATATATATGGTTCTGCTAAAAGGAATTCTCTTTGTTCTCACCAGAAAGAGCAAAGGCAGCATTGTAAATTTTTATGAAGCAAGGTGAGGACATCATCTAACTAAACAAATGATCCACTGACACTTGCATCCTATTCTTCACATTTGTAGTGGACAGAGTTTTTAAATAAACCAAACTAATACAACTGGCACCTTAGGACCCTGCTGTTCCATTCCCCCAATGACTGGATTTAAGGCTCCTTCCAAGCATTCAAAAACAGGTAAGGATTTTAATTAAGGTTTAAACCTGTCAGATGTTAAAGGAATACAGACCAGAAAGCTTTAGTGTAAGTACTGCGTTGAATTCTACAGCCATCACGGTACTTCAGAACTGAAGAACAGAGTAAGTTCATGGCAAAAGATAAAAGTAAAGAAATAGACACAGAGGTCTGTGAAAACATCTCCCATTTTGCTGTAGGTGTCCATGGAGCGACTGATCACTTCTGCAGGGATTCCAGACAGTAAAAGAGCAGCAGTTAGTACTGTGGTTTTCACCTTCTTCTCACACTAGAAGGAGAAACAGTAGTAGGTTAGTTCCTCTGCAATAATCTAATTCTGCTTTACATGCCACAAATGTTGTACCAGTTTCACACACAGCCAGGCACATTCCAAATTCATCAGTAAGAACAGCATGTTTGGACTGATTCTCTCCAGACACACTCCAGGATTCACAATACTTTACTTATCCTAGCTACAGATTCAGGCTGTGAAGGATCTGACTGAGCTGAGAGATACAATTCATCACAGATGTTGTGCCTACTTCCCACTGGCACTCCAAGCAGGCTGCAGGGGCTGTGCAGCAACTTCTGCAGGCATGGGAGGAGTCCCAGCCAAGGGCAACCTGGGTGTAAGAACCCAAGCCAGGAAACTCCACTGGCAGAACAAAATATATCCCACCACGCTACTTGGCAAAATATATTGTTACTTTTCCAACACAGAAGAATGACTTAGAATTGAAAACCAGCTGCTCCTTTCTATTTTAGTAAGGCTCCATTTGGCAATTTTATCCTCTGAACTCAGAAAATGCCCCAGAGCCCTTCTGAAAGCTGTTCTTCTGTCCTTAAGATGAGAGATCCTGAGGATGCACAGAAGTCTGACAGGCAACAAAGTGCCGTAGTAATTGAAAATTTTGGTAATTTGATGGTACTTGCTGGACATCTTAATTTAATCCAATCTAAATTAAGCATTTAAGGATCTTTCTAGGTTTCATGAGAGAAAAAGATTAAAAACTACCGTAAGCTGTCAGCATTTGATAATTCTCAGTTCTACAGTTTAAAACAAAATGAGAATACTTTACATGCATTGATCTTAAAACAATACAATCAAGCACAAGTTTAATTTTTGAACATTTGAAATTCATCTAATTGTGAAAAATTACCTTTGGAAAGTACTTGGATAGTCCCATGTAAGCAAGTTGTAGAGTAAGAAATGGTGCAAATATTGACTGAAGGAACAGAAAAGAATACATGAAAATTAAGAAATAATAGATGAGAAAACATGGGAAATTAATGCTTCTCAAGTCATAAATAAAAATTAGGCAGGTAAAAATATATTTTGCATAGAATAACAGCACTATTCTCAAATACTGCGAATTAAGCACACAAATTATGTGTCAAAAGTATTGTTCCACCTTATTTGCTTTCAGTCTTTTTCAAAACCTAACACTGCAGAACCACAGAGCAGGGTGTACAAACGTGCTCAGTGATCCAGAAGGTGGCAGGCTGCACTGCTCCTACGCTGCTGCATCCTGTACTGGCAGGCACCTGGACTAGTTAGGAACTACTTTTCCTCAAAGGATTGATAAATGGGTAGGACCTGCTGGTCCTGGTAGTTTTTACCCTATTATTCTTCTGTAAATTTCAGGCTAGAAGAACAGTTGACTCAAACTTGCAGTAACAACTGTTCCAGTGGTTCTGGCTCCTCAAAACACTATGGACCAGAAGCATATAACTCTCAGCTGTTACCTAGTGGCTATCTTAGATAACACAGATTCTGCCATAGTTATCATCTAAAGAATGCCAGAAGATTATTTTAATTTTTTTTTTTTTTTTTACAGTCGTTGGAAATGTAAAGACTGCCTGAAGTTCCCAACTCACTTAGCCCTAGAGAAACAGCCTTAGACAGACTTAATCCTTGGACAAACAGCAGTTTGTATGAGCTAAGTCTGCAGTTAAGTAGCAAAACAGAATAGGATTGTTCGCTTCCCTGAACTCACCAGGTACTTGCACACAAAGGCCCTGACTGCAATGGCAAGCAGAGCACATCCCACTAATCTAAAAATGCGGAAAGAGTCGAACTCCTCCACTGCATTCCCATTCTCTTGGCTCGGCTTCTCATTCATCAGCTGGTTCCTCAGCTTCAGAGCTTCATCAAATCTGGATAAGTATTGTTCTAATCCGTGCCTGGGCGGCCGTGAGGTGGCTTCAGATGGCAGCTCCCCCCTGGAACGGTGCCGGAGCTCACTTGTGCCCTCAGTGACAAGCCCTGGAGTTTTACCAAACAAGTCCTTATCCCCTTTGAGGTCTCCCATGCTGCTGGCATGGTCAGCTGTTCCGGACACGTTAGAGACAGAATCACCAAGCACAATTCGCTTTGAAACAGAAGGAACAGGAAGGGAATTTGATTTCTCTTGTTCATGTTGAAGTTTTGACTCTGCGTGACTTTCATCATCTAAAGAAAAGAAACAAAAATACAGAGTTATGCACACTGGGTACTTGGAACAATGTTTTAGCCATACTGGATTGAGGTCCAGGGCTGATGTCTCCACTTCTGAAGTGAGAACACACATTCATGATTAATAAATGTGATAATTATTAATTATAAAGCCATATGAAATAGCTGAATATGAATAAGCCCATTTTACAAAGAAATGGACTCAGATGATAACCTGTTCAGGAAAGGTTTATACTCTGACTTTGGTTATGGCACAGATTATGATGACAAAGGAGGAGCAAAGCGTGCATCTGACCAAACGCCCTCATCAGCTTCCCCACCATTGCAGCTGCACAGCTGGACCCAGCACACGCCTGGCTGCCCCCCTGCAGCCTGCAGGAGCCCTGTGTGCACCGTGTGCTCTGCGCTGTAGGGCACTTTTAGGCAACGGAGCCGGTGCTGGACAGAGCCACGCAGCACAGATCTGGAGCTAAAGCTGTCAGCCTGCAAAAGAATGAAAACGTGGATGTCCTGAAGCAACACTGCTATGCAGAAAGGGGAAGACATGGTTCCAAAGACATGGAGCAACATATAATGACAAAGATGTGAAGTCAATGAATTGCACAGGACGAGCATGAGGCTGTTAAAGACATTAGAGACAGAGGAGGAGGCAGCAGCAGGAGCACACTCTGGCTTGTTTTTCTCTGTTGCCACACATAGAGCAACACGAACTCGCTCCTGCTGCAGCTGAGGACACCGCCTCACAGCTGACCCTCCTCCGAACACCAGGAAACTCCAGCACAAAGCACCGCTACGGGACCGTGCAGCTACGGAAGGAAAACGCATGAGCGGCTCTGTCAGCTGAGAGAAACTCAAAGGGAGCCGACAGCTCAGCTCGTCCCTCGCTATGCAGAGCAGCTGGCAGGCCAGAGCCCCGCTCCCGGCCGTTGTCTGGTTGCACTGAGGACAAGGGACGGGATGAGGGCAGGAGGGCCGCAGCCCTCGCCCGGCGCCGCAGGGCTCACCCTTGCCTGCCCCGGGCCGGTGGAAGCCCATGATGCGGTTGATCCGCTCCTCCGAGTTCATCAGCAGCTTCCTCCGCCGCAGCTCGGCGCGGCGCTGCGAGGCCGAGAGCCCCGCAGGGGCCCCCGGGGGTGCCGCTCCCGCCCCGCCGCCGTCCTCCATCCCCGGCAGTGGAGGCCGCGGCGCCGCCTCAGCGCCGCACAAAGGGGCTGCGCCGCCTCAGTGCGCATGCGCTGTCGCCGCCAGCCTCCAGCTGCCGAAGCCCGCGCCGCCATCTCACATGAGGGCAAGGAAAACGGGGAGAGCGCGCTGCTCGCCCAGCTCTGACCGTGCCACGCCGAGCCGTGCCCACAGCAAAGATGGCCGCTCTGGCCCCGGAAGTGACGTGACGGTGCGAGAGGCGACGGGGCGGCCCTGCAGGGCGGAGATGGGCCTGCAGCTCCCGTGTTCCTCAGGCCGAGCAGCTCGGCAGGGTGGGGACGCAGCGCAGTGCTGATGCTTGAGATTTTTCTATTGGAAAAGCCTCAAGTACTAGGTGTACCTGAACTTAGAAAGGCAGTTTGTCACTTCGCGGCACACTCTAAACAAGGAAGGACACACTCTTTATTGGAGTGCCAGGAAACGAGTTGTCACATTTACATGAACAGAATACACGGTGCAGGAAGATGGCACCTGGGAGAGCACAGGCAGCCTCTTGGGTCACAGGCCCAGCACACGCAGCCATTAGCCCCACTACTCTGTTGGTAACAGAGTAAGAGGCTGAAGGCAGTGAACACACACGGAAACATGGATCTGTCTAGGATTCCAGAATTAACATAGGTTATAAAACAGGGAACATTAGGCAGGTACAACTGGCATAATATTCATATTTATGTGCAAAAGTCCATCACACCTCTGCTTGTGTGACTAAAAGTGGTAGAAGTGGGTGACTGTCTTCTCTTAGCTGAATGTTCAAATACCTAACACGCATAGCACTGCCAAAATTACCCAAAAGCCAAACCAAACAAAGGCAGTGACACGGATCCTTCCCAGCAACACAACTAATAACCCTCACCACCCTCGACACTGAAGGATTTACACTCTATAACTCAGACTGCAACATGGGCACTTCAGCCAAAAGCAGAACTCTGCTGCAAGAAGCTGCGCTTGCACTTCCCAAGGCCAGCAGCAGGAGGGCTGCACAGCTGGAGCTCTGAACTCAGCAGCAGATCATGACATACATCGGGGAAAATGTAATGCTGACAAGTCCCATCAGTAGTATTTCCAGGATACTAAGTGGTTTAGAGAGTGATAGAGTTCTGTAATCAAAAACTGTTAAGTACAGAGTTCAAAAGTACAGAGTTAAGTACAGAGTTTCAGGCTCACACGTTAACTTTTATATAATGAACCAGAAGCAGCGATGAGAGCTCATAAAAAAAATTGACAAGCATAAGATGGAATGACTTGTACAAAAAAGTGTTGAAAGAGTAGAATGTTAAATGAAGATATAGGATTACCTACGATAAAATTAATCACCATCTTGGGAGCACTGCTGAAGGCAGGCTAGATTCCAACCGTCAGTGTCACTGGCTTGAGACCAACTTCTAGCTAGAATTCCAGCAGGGTACCATATGGTGGAGTACATGGGCTTACTGCAATAACAAACCCCAAGGTAGGACTAAATTATAATACCAAATGACAGAGATGCTCTGGAGTGGCAAAAAATGCAAAGTTTGAGTCAACTGGAGCTAACTTTCCTCAAAGTTCCCTCTCAGTTTGAATCACTATGATGAAAGTTTTAGCTAAAAGAAGAATTTATCAGTTGCTACTACATACTATTTATCTTGATTGATCAAGTAACAGTATTTTGTTCTCATTTATAAGAAAGGACTGCTGGACTTGCATAAGTTCTTTCAATTAGTTTTATTGAGTAGCCAAATCTGATAAATTAGCACAGATAAAATAAGCATTTGCATGTGTTACAAATGACTTTTTACAGGAATAAAACAGTGAAAATTACAAACTGTAAAAAGGAGGACAAGGAAATCCTGTCTCAGATTCAGAAGGGGGAAGATTTATAACTTCATACTGAAGATCAAATGTCCGAGTTCAGAAAGCAAAGATTTAATATTACAATATTATACACTACTTTACAAAATTAAATTTACTATAAGGATTACATCCATAATAGTAAACAGAAGCTTAAAATCACATTTAATGGTCCCTTATTTAACAGCCATTTTGCATCTTTGATTAAATTCTGTTAAGAAATTAAATCTAAATAAAAGTGAATCATTCTAATTATTGCAAAACAATCTATGTGGACTTAGACTCAAATATATTAAATAAAAACAAGAATGAAAGCAAAGTAAAATGGATGGTAACAATGTTGGCTGAACACTAATGTGTCAAATACACAAATAAGTTTAAAAAAAGTCCTCAGCTAGAAAAATAGAGCACATTTGCAGTGGTAGAGTTGTCAGGCTGTGATCTAAGTGTCAGAGCCACTCCTGCCTGTTTTTACAGTTCATCTTCAGTATCCTTGTTTTTCAATGGTAGGAAAAAGTGACACATCATGGATAGCTTGGGTTCATCTGTCCTGTATGGGCCTTACAATACAGCAGAGGCTTTTCCCACTGCGAGGGAATGAACTGATCAAGTTCAATACAGAATTTCTTCCAAGGTAAAGAGATGTGTTCAACTCCAAGAGGGTTCAACTGATTCATGTTTACACATTTTGCTTTGTGAAACGTAGGGACCCTAATTAAAAGTTAATTACCGCATAGGCTGACATCTTTAGCTGTTAGTCTGGTGTACATAAAGGAATTAAGATATCTCCAGCATTTATGTTTTAAAAAAAAAATTAAAAGCTATAATAGCAAAATACGGTCAGAGTAAGAAACAGGCTTGGGGTGGGCTGTTGGATGCAATGATAACTTTCAGCATCTGAGTGATAAAATACCCAAAATACAAATTTTAAATGATAACCTATGCAAGTGCATAGCTTCCATTTTAATGAAGAGACTTCTTCCTCCAGGAAAAAAATATCAGACTGTCAAAACTTAAAAAAGAAAAAGAAAAACACACACACACAAAACTTCTCCATTTTGACTAGAAACTGTGCAATTTTCTGAAAAGCTGTTCAAGTAAATATACTCCTGTTTGCTACAGAGAAAGCAGACAGGGAAGCTTAAATTGGTTCTATAATAGTCTTTTCATGCTATTTCAGACATTGTTCTGAACTTCTCCATCTTGTGCTCACGCGAAAAGACCAATTTCTCCAAAGAAACTCCTGAAGTAAGGCAACTCCTGACAATCAAGTGTAGCTACAGCCTGCAACGGTAGCAGATGATCACCCTATGGTGTCCTTCCACATTTGTATCACAAGGTATAAGCTAACCAGCCTAGTCACAGTAAATGTTCGACCACTTATTTACAAATATTTTACCTGTCAATGTTACTTGCCCCAGGAAGCGGATCTTGCAAGACCTTTAAGTTTATCATCATTTAACAAAAAAAACATTTTTCCTTAAGAACGTCTTCCATGGGCATACAAAGTAACTTAAATACTCTTTTTGTTAGCTATCAGTGATCTCCAAAATAGTTACTAACACACTTTTATAAAATGATATTTTTTTGTATATAAATTTTCACTTCAAGTCCAATGCCAACTTCCATGTGTAGCTCTGTCAGGGATCTGAGAGTACATAAAGCTTTCATTTGGTACACGCTGGCTTTGGACCTAGGCTCATTAGGCAGCTGCAGTAAAGAAATTTTGGAAACTTCAAGTGTATCTCAAACCATAAACTAATTTTAAAATATAACATTGTCTTCAGTAAAAGCAATTTCTTTTCCCAATTTTAGTGTCAGAATATTGAATGTGGTCTCAAAACATTGTCTGAAGTGCCATCATACAGATGCATTTCAGAAGCACACTAAATTTTAGTGGTCTAACATTCAGTTGATGCAAACAGGAGCCCAAACTCTACTAAACATAAATAAAAAAAATCTGATATAACCTTACTTGCCCTTCCCCTCCCACACCATTCACAAACTGAAAGTAAAACTATTCATTTTTCTGAAGAAAAACAAAGCTTGCCATCTACATCTATCTACTTTTGCTGCTCACTCAGCCACTGACTTTAATGTATCTCATATAGGGCTTGCTCCTCCTCACTTTGTTTTTTCCTTAATTTGAATACTGACTTACTAAAAGCTTTCATAAATTAAGCCATCTTGTCCAGGTTAAGCTTACCTTAAGTCCTATTAGCCATAATCCATTCCAAACACTGAGTTCTAAGTTTCATAAATTATTTGTTCGTTTCACAATGAACGGTTGCTTCATTGCTACTTTAAGGATTTTTAAGTTCAACACTGAGACGCTGTCTGTGATGACTGGATGCACTTAAAGAATTTCCCTGCAAATCATGATCAGTATTGTGAGGTTTTTTTTTTTTTTTTTAAATCTAGCAGCAAAAAAAGAAAAGCAAAGAGTTACGGAAATATACATTTTGAACAACGAAGAACTCTTTATTTTACAAAATGTATTTCACCTTTTCAGTATTGCCTTTGTAAATGTACTTCATGCTGCAACTACTTACAGTAAAAACATGATTTGCAGCAAATCAAAGGTGCTCAACCAGTTCCAATAGTTTGATTTTTTTTTTTTTTTTTAAGGTACAATATGTAGTTGCACATTGATTCTCAGATGTGGTCCTTTATTTGCTTTAGTTCGTTGAAATCACAGTGAGAACTTCTCATCGACTGCCTCAGGCCACAGATTTAATGAAGACATTGTAAGCACAAGTGTTCTTTACTGCAAAATCTTTCCTTAAAGTGAGCCAAAGGCTAGTGTTTCATTTATTCACTTGCTGCTGTATATGAAGGAGGAACTCATAGTATGATAAGGCTGATTCTGTTCTGTCTTCAATCATATTTTGCAGAAAACTTGATTTCAATGGGCTGTCATCCCTTCAAAATGAAAATAAGTGTTTGAGTGAAATATTCATCAAGATCTACAGTGCAACGTACTCAGAAAATTACAGATCAAGTGCAAGATATTTCCAGAGCTCAAAAACACACGAAAGAATCTGAGATAGCCCTTGTGATTAATCCCAACAAGTACACTTAGCAGGATTCACTTCATTCATCTGACATAAACTTAAGATTTTTCTATGACATTTAGTCCTTCTTAATGTGTGGAAATTCTAAATCAAAGACATTCCATCCAAAGTCATATCTCCTGCCAAGCCTGTCAGGCACAGCATGGACCACTTATAAAACTTGCATCAAGGAAGTGCAGTATACAATATCCAAATGTATACGTGGTAAAAGGCCCCAAAGACTGTTAGAAACACTTACTTTATTATATATAGTATAGGAAAGAAAGGTCTCTGTTCTCTCAGCCAAGAAATAAAAGCTATTGTTCTGATGGATTCTGCAGTTTCAAGCTCAGGGAGATGTGTCTAAAATGCAAAGAGCATCATTAATACATACATGGTATTTTTCAGGGAAGCAGTAAACAGAACACTTAAAATAGCCCAACTCTACCCTTATCAGGTACAAAGAAACCCCAGACATGCATTCTGTGATGAACAGTTTTATTCTGATCTCTTTTGAAAGAGCCTGAAACAGTCAAAGACACTGAAATTGTTGGTACCAGCAACTGACTATCAGAATGGAGATGACTGAGCCATTATCGATACTTGTTTAGCTGCAGGAACAGAGTTATTTTCCACTAACTGACCGTGTTTGCTATTTCCAGACATTCCTTGTATGCTGAGTTCTGAGAAACTTAATCACTGCCAGCCTGCACCAACTGTCCTTTCACAGAAAGGCCTAGATTCAAGGTTTAGCCTGGGGAAACTCCAAGGGAGGTAACAAATCATTTTTTCCTGGATCTGGATTTATAGGGAATAATACCTAGAGGGCCAATATTTGAACATAGTATTCTAATTCTCATGAAGGTAGCATTCTGGCTGCACTGTGCAACTGGCGTACAAAGCTAGCACGTACCATATTCTGCGGTATTGAGCCATAATTCGGAACTCCAAGGACTTGGCTGATAAAGCTCTGTCCACAGCTCTTCCCAATCCAAAGAAACATCACCTGAAAGATACCCAGCAATAACAATCTAATGCAAAACTACACCTCGGCAGTCTTCTACACATTTTGAGCTCTCAGAAAGAGCATGAAGTCAATATAAATCTGAATACTTCTTGGAATCACCACCACCACACAACTTACAGAGCCAGCATCCATAAGGTAGGCACCTTCCCTACTCAGTTTTTCCACTGACAGCTGGAGAATGGGTGGCTGAGGTATAGTTCTGTCATTTATGTTGAGAGCTCCCTAAAGGAAAAAAGAAAAAAAAGAAAAAACACTGTCCACATCTTGATGCATTGAAACAGGCATAAGAACAGAAGGTTAAATAAGAAGAGGGTATATTGTATTGAATATTGAAGTTGGATGCTTCTCCTCTGTATAGTTCAAGTTATACTTCAAATATATAATTTACTACTAAACTTCGTAATGTTTTATTTAGAGAGGTGTACTTCAAGTTTATCTTAATCAGTTCTGAAAGTGCAATATCAGATTTGTTATCCACAAAAGCTTTCAGTTCTGAAATTATTCTCTCTTTTCACAGAACTACTTTGACTTTTCCAAATATAGGAAGCTACAGAAGGACAAAACATCTGTTATACTGTCTTTATGTACATGTAATTTATAGTGCAAGACAACATAAGACAGAAACATGTTAGAAAAAACCCTCCCCATCCACCCAAAGGCTATAGCACAGCTTCTGTCTAGAATTCATCAACCCTATCCCAAATAACAAATACATAAATGCAACAACTGGGAAAACGTGACAACAATTTTGAGCTACACAGCTTTAATGTGAAAGATTTGTGAGGTTTAGAAAAAAATTTTCACATATTTCAAATCTATGGGACTAGACACAGACATGTAACAATGCAAACACTCACCTCATCTGTGAGATTATCAACTCTGTACAAACTGGGATGTGTCATAAGCATGAGGTAAACAAGGGGCTGGTTTTTCACTTGACACATGGTAAAAATTCGTTCATCTAAACGTGTGTTCGTCCCAGTTTGAAATGCTTTCTGCAAACAATCAGAAATTTGACCGTTAAAGAAAAGTGAGAAGTTGCATTCAACTCACCATCTACTGTTTATTTCTATTTACTTAGAAGTCTTAGAGTTCTGCTATAAGTATTTTCACAAAATATGCTGCTTTACTACTGGATGTTTTACCTCTCCCTAGTTTTTTTCAGTGTGTTTTACATATAAATCATGCAAGTCTCATTATTCCAATTTCTGGGTTCTGCAACTAACCACAACCTCACACCACCTATCTCTCCTAGTAAGCACTACAACAAAGATGAAAGCTTCTTAAAGATCTCTCTAACATACACCGTAGATACGTTACTTGATGAACTTTAAAAGAACAAATGCTGAAATAGTTTACCATTTGCTTCAATGGACAGAATCCCACAGAATTCTAGGGCCAAAAAAAGAACAAAAACCACACACCTGTAACTGAAAGGGGCTTGTTGTGACCTCCCTTAACTGGTTCAAACACTTGGTCTTCTACATGAAAAAGCTCAGATGTGAGAATGAACACACTAGTAGTGCATACTGGCTAACTCCAGATCAGTTCTCTTTAGAACAGAAGACCAGCTTGTCCAAGACTCAAAATTTAGTATTAGTTCCAAGGAAAATCAGTCAGAAAATACTTGCATTAAGATTTTTCTTCAATTTTCTAAGCACTGCAAATATTATGAAAAGCTTCCAGTCTTCTGCGAGAACAGCCAGACAAGTTCCTCTTTACCAACCAGCTAGCTCTCAATCCACACTGAACTGCTACGTAGATTTACATTTCTAGAAACACACAAAAACTAACTTCCTAAGAAAACCACTGCCAATACCCTTCCACATTCTCCAGAGTGGTTTGTCTGTAGTCTTCTTCTACTCCCTTGCTTATACCACTTATCCTTGTTTGTTTTTCTTTACACACTGAACTCCCACTTCTCATCTAGATCCACAGTGATATTCTTTACTCTCCCACTGTCCTCCTCTGCAAGCAGAGCAGAAGCTGCTTGCATTATTCCAATACATTTGCTTCATGAACTTCTCCAACTAACAGACTCCAAGACAAAAATGTACATTCACCACCTGTCAAAGTACATCTGCCCAGGCCTAAAAGACAATAAATAGGCTTTGTTCTACATTGACCTTTCTAGTCATCAAGTTCTGGGAAACAGAGAAATGGTACAGCTATCATGAGAGAACTTAATTTGTACAAGAAGAACTACTCACAAATGTGTAAGATATTTCAGTATTCTAATGGAAATAGCAAGAAGGGTGATTTTATTAAACAATCTAAATCAACTTCTCAATTCTGAGTCCCATGAAAATGCTGAATAAAGCTCTTTAACTTCAAGCATAGACAATTGTCCTCCTCTGGCATAACTTCCTTTTAACTCTTACCTGTTTTAAGAGTGCCAGTACATAAAGTGGGAAGAGCCGTAGTGAACTGGGGGCCATGAGACCAGGCTGTTGAACACTTAGGACAGATGAACGGTAAGCAGATAAAGAGTCTATCACTGCATTGACCAAGGCATCTCGAGCATCACTCAAGGTAGCAGAAACTGATCGGTCCACAGCTAAAAAAAAGAAAATTTTTTTTTTTGTTTTATATGTTATCCACCACGATGATGATACACCAGACTAAGTCCAGGTGACTACACACAACTACACTGATACCTTACCTAAACCAAGCAATAAAAAGAGAGAATCATTCCTTTTAATGTTACTTCCTAGAGAATTACTGCTGAAAGTTTTAGAGATATCACCCATACATATCCAAACAAGCACTTATCATGCTCACCCATATTGGCTAACAGCCCAGTGATAGCTTGTACATCTGCCCCCAGGTAGACGTCACTCAGTGTTGTTACAACAGGTAAGCACATAGTGTGGACACGAATTCTCCTTTCACCTGTAAGGAAAGAAAAAAACTTCTGGTTTTTGAAGAAATGCCACTGTTTGCGCAGTAACTTTTGCCACACTTACATACTTGAATTACTTGGATAGTTCCCCCATTAGCACTACCAGCTGCTCTGTGTTTGACCAAACAGGCAAAAAAATTAAGATTCAATCCCATTTATCATACAAACAGTGAAACAGATTTTTTTAGTAGCTTTTATAAAAACTGTTAGTTCTCAGTTTCAGGGGTTAAGCTTGCCTATTTGCAGACCAGGGTAAGTTTCCCAGTAAACATTTTGGTTTGGAAGATTTGGAAGAAGCAATAACATCAACATGCAGTAGCATATCACAGCTGTGATCTTGAGGTTAGATAATTTGTGTAAGTTACTGCAACTGAATTACAGTTGCAACTGTACACAAAAGTACTTAACTGAATATTGTATCTGAATATAATGTTTCAGCTAACACTATCTAAACATCTTACCTTTGCTAGATGTGTACAGGAGAGCTGACTGAAAAGAAACAACCTGCATATCAGTAAGACTCTCTTCTACTGACATCTGTACAGCATATCCTGCATCTGGGTTTACATTGGGTAACGACAACAGATCTGTAGATCGTACAAAGAAGTTCCCATGGAAGGTATGAATGGAAAGACCTACAAGATAAGCAACAGACTGAATTAATTTTACCTATAGTCAGATGTGCGCTACAGACACTATTTACATATCCAACATCACCTCCTTCTCAATAAAATAAATTGTCTTCAGTAAAGGTAAATATCCCCCACAGATGACTAATCCATAGAATCCAAAGCCTATCAAAGGCCAGGAATTCAGAAATCACATTGGTGCAGAATAATAGTGAGTCTCTACACTATAAAAGCAGGCCCTTGTTGAAATAGTAAGCTGGTAAAATTTCCAGTTTTAACCATCAGAAAATGCAGTATCTCCAACTTCCAAGTTCCAAGTGCAGTGTTAAAAATGGTCCAATTTCTGGTACTGAATTTTACTTCTCTAATCTTTATGTAAACTTAAGTGGTTATGAACAGATAAAGCCAAAATACCAATCAAAACATTCCCAAACAACAGCAAACACTGTCCCTTCCCCAAGCTTGCTCCTGGCCCCAAGAAAAAAATGTTCAAACCTTTGGTGCATCTTATCCTCATGACAGCCTCAAACCCAATCTTCCTAGTTAAATATCGTTTCAACTCCTTTTGCAACTTCTCCACCTGGACAGGGTTGTGTTTATGATGGTAAGATTGGTAGTAATAGACACTACCTGCTGAATACCTTGATATACAACCTGAAACAAGAAGATAGTGTCTACAGCTACTATTTAAATATACCAGTGAAGTGTGATATTCCCTTTAATTGTTACACTGTTCACATTTGCAAAAAGCTCTGTATCACAGTCAGAGACATGCATATAGAGACAGATGTAACGACTATGTATTCCAATTATGCATATAGGCATGGCCTGAAATTACAGGTACTCTGTCATTTGAAAGTTTGGTTGAATAGAGAAAAAGATAAAAATGCTAGCAAGTCAACCCTAGTAGTAGGCTTACACTGATTGTTAGAAGGCAGAAAAGAAAAATCTCAGATAGGATCACAAAAACCCGCTGGTCCACTCACTAAGGGAGAATGTAAGAACAGCCATGCAAAATCAGAGAGAACTGAAATACTGCATTCTGCTGAGTGCCACTGCTCATCAAGGATGAACTTGCATCTTGACACGCAGAACTTCTTCAGGTCAAGTTCAAATACTAAATGCTAATATAGATTCTATGTATTTGTCAAAAGCTTTAAGAGTACCATGTCCTAAAATAACAAATGGCTTACCTAGAGAAGCCAAGTCAGAATATTGTCCACTAAGAAGAAACAAATCCACTGCAACCTGTTGTCCTGAGCAGTCCAAGGCTAATTTCTTGTAAAAATCAGTTGACGGTGTCAGGTGTATGTCCTGTTAACACAAGGGAGTATTACAATATACAAAGGAAATTTAGGATTCATATATTTATTGCTTCTTTCCTGGGACACTAATAATTGATACTTTATCACAGATTTTGGTAACATATTTAAAATCAAGTCATTAATATGCATTTATAGTACTGTTTTCCCCACTCCTCTTTCTAACTACTTTAGCAAAGAAACATTATCCCAAGAAGAGAACCATAAAATTCACCTCGAACAGGCAATTCCAGAGCCATATATACATACAGAACAGAGTTGACAGTTCTCTTAACCTTTTTTTGCTTTCCTAACCTTTGCAGTTGCTCTTTGGTTTGGCTCTTCTCTTGATTTCAGCGCTCCCATTCCCACAGATGGAAGCTGTGTCTGGAAGACAGAGATTCTACCTCCAGTGGGGGACATCAGTTTAAAGGCTGCCTGTAACGCAGGCCCAAGAGCGCTCTGAGTTTCCAGGGATTTGGTGAACATCTGTGGCAAGCTCCTCAATAGATCTTGAATTAGCTGCAATTCAGAAAATAATATTAAGACTACAGAGTCTTAGGAGTTTTCTTCTTTGTAGTGCCAATTACTAATGATGCATAAACATGTATTAATACTTCCAATATTGAGTCAGTAAATAAAAATCCCTAGCAAAAATCAAGTATTGCTGTATTTCAGGTTGTTAAATGTTTAGAGTCAAGCAGAAATTAAAAGACTTTCCCGCTTTAAACTTCTCACTTAAACGGCAAATATTAAAGAGCATTAAGTAATCCACAAACCATCAAGTATATCTCATTGTGTGAGTGTCATTTGTTACTTAACAGAGTTCTTACCTCTTTATTTTCATTTAAATTTACTAATAAGTTTTCTGGCATTGGTATAAACACATCTGGAAGAAAAAATGTGTTAAAGTTTGTTATTTTTTTAATAAAACACAACTGGCTTTCTCAATTCTTTTTTCCCCGAATCACTAAAAAAAAAAACATCATCAGTGTGCAAATTCTTTCAAACATTGATTTTTTTCCCCTTGATAAGCATACCTGTGGCTAGACTCCCATTTTAGAATAGCTGTCAAAAGCATTGAAGGGATGTAAGGTCTATTGAGTAAGAATGCATAGGAAGATTTTCTAGTGTACATTCTACCCTGCCCCTTAACATAAACGAAAAGTGAAATGAAAATAAAGGCAGAAGAACATCACTAAACATCAGCCACTAAGAATTTATAGCAATTTACCAAGCATCTTTATTTCAATTATGATCATAACAGAAATTTAAGTTGTTGTACAAAAAAAACTAGAAGTTAGGAAGGCGATTTTCATGTTTTAAGTCATGAACAGCCCCAACATTGCTTAGACATCAGGAGCTTCACAAAGAAACCCAGATACATGCTACTTCTATGGCCAGTACTAGAAAAGTTCATGAGCTGATCTACCAACTCCCATCAGATATACGCTTTTTTAAGAAGGCTGTCAGCAGTCAGTAATAGATACTAATGACAAAAGTTATTTCTGCATACCTTCAATATCTGAGACTATAAGCATCTGAGGCTGAGAGAGACCTTCCTGAAGACTGTAGAAATGGATTGTGCTGTCAAATGTTATGAAGCCTATTTTTGTTCTAGTGTTCCCAGGAAGCCTGAAAATCAGACATATGGCATTCAGCAAGATGAAATTTCATTTCTGCAAGCTTTTTTATTTTTTATTTTTTTTAAATACATCTACTGTGCACCTGTCCAAGGCTGTTAGCAAGCAGTTAGCTTAAAGTCATTTTGGAGAAAAAAGAGCTCATAGTAGAATCACCGACTAGACATCCAAGAATTTTTTTTTAAATAAAAAATGGATTCATAACAGTTAGAATGTTTCCAGACACAGCAACAGGTATTTGCAATTTTATTATTATTAAAACCTTATCCTAGAACCTAACCTTTTAGAAGAGAAGCAGTAAAAGCCCATTGTGCCAAGACAACAATTGTCCTACTTAGCACTGGACTTCAAAGACTTAACTTGTAGTCCCATTTAGAAATTCAGTACAGTAACCCTTTCAGAAAGGAATGATGTGAGAATCCTGAAGTGAGATATCACTCAGTATTTTCTAACGCTAATCAAGTAGAAAGATGGATATAACCTCTACTGGATATCAGCGAGTCAAAAATAATATAAAGCTTCAAGAAACCAGCTGCAAAATGCTATGCAGTATTTATGTACATTCAACTAGCATATTTTTTTTAAATGAAAATTAGATGCATGTGTATTTCCCAGGGAATACCTACCTAAATTTCAGCTTTTACAAAATACAGTTCAAAAGACATCATCAGTGCTATGTGTGTTCATGTTTGGGATTAGTGAAGCAGATAGATCAAGACTGAGAAATACACCTCAAAATTAACTTATATACTGGTGCAGCTGTGATAGAAACGTGACTAAAACATGACTACATCTTCACACTGTCCTCCCACACCATACTCTCTGGCCATTGCCAGTCAACACTAGGAAACTTCTCTGCTAGACAGGAAGCAGTGCCATGTTAATGTCTATCACAAGTTTCCTAAGACTGAGGACATTAAGGACAAAAATTTACTTACAAGTCAAGATTGTCTAACAAGGTCTTGCAGACTGTATTCAAGTATCCTGTCTCTATTGCGTTATGAGAGACATCAAATACAAAGAGGTACACAGGTGGCTGAGGTGGACGTAGCTGAACAAAGGAAAAGATTACCTTTATTAGATTTGAGCTGTATTAGAACAGTATGCAAATAACAGCTAAAACTTCTAAATGCATTTCACTTATTTGGTCATTCTAGAATTTCGGTTTCCTTTCAGAAGGCCCACAAACACCTACATATTCTAAATAGAGAACTCCGAGATCATAAATGTTTATAAATGACAGCCTATCTGAAGTAATGCTCAAGGCTTCTCAGAGGTACTCCTTGAGGCACTAACTGCTATACTAAAATGGAAAGAATTCTCTTTAACAAAGATTTTTTTTTCCTGACCTCTCTGGAAATAAAACAAAGGGAGAGGAGAGTAAGCAAAACCTCACCATGTACTCTGATGGAGCCATAAATTCAATAGTAGCATTCTGGACTTCAGGTCTTTTGTGAGGTTCTCCATAAACTCTTGTCACAGGATTATACATGAACTCCTCAGGAACTGTGCAGATAAATCAATATATTACTACTTCACAACAGTATTAGCTGTGCTGCATTTTAGAACATCAACTCTTTTGTACTTGTAGGGCAGTGCTTCTTGTAGAACTATACTAGGTTTAGCAGCAACTTTGTCAACTGCTAGGGTACCTCAGGAGACCACCTTCAGACTCATTGTGAGTCATGAGTGACACCATCGTCTTTGCTCAAGAAAAAGATTTCTCATGTCCACAGAGCCCCAGCACAACAGATGATGAGCCAAGAGCAGTGATATGGCCAAAAATATTACTATATCAAAGGACAAGGTGTGAAAGGTTCATAGCAATTTAAAGCAATAAGTTCATTTAAAACCTACCATCATTCACTCTATAGCACAAATTGCATTTCCATCTCCTTTGGTCTAGAAAGCTGACGAAAGGGTTAATGTATGTCCGGCAGGAACGGCATCTCACAATAGTGCTTGAAGTAACCACTGGCAATTGCTGGAAAAGAAAAGCTTCCTATTTTAAAGCATCAACACTACAGCCATTCATCTAAGATAATCTACACTGTGCTTCCTGGCTAGTCAAAGCACCCACACAGCTCCCCAACAAGATTCCTTATCAATAATACTGGTCAGAACCTAGCTCTAACATTTTTGGCTGCATATTCTCCCCTTTCAGGCCTCTACAGCGTTGAATTTTACATTGATGGTGTAAGATCAAGATCTATAGCCAATACAGAATATTGAAAAAAAAACAACCACATTTGGTAAATCCCTTTAATTGTGGAAAATAGCAATGTTTAAAAGATGCGCTGAAATATTGAAAAGTCTCCAGGGTATCTGAGGACAGCCAAACCTCTTTAACTCTGTTAATGGTTAACTAAGTTAAGAATAGATTTGGTACAGAAAATCATAAACTACAACTGTTACCTGACAAAATACAGCCATTCAACTACGAGTGTTATTTACATGTGCTGTCTTCTGTCACAGACAGACTGCTGTGCTGCCTCTAAGCTTCTGTCATTTTTTGAGATTTGGGGTTGTTTTTCTTTTTTTTTTTTTTCCGTTAAGAAGTGAGGCTTCAAAATTTAAAAAGGGCAGGGAGAAAAATCTCAGATAAATGCCAGTGATCTGTATGGAACAGGGAAGTGTCAGTTACCAGGGTAATTTTCTGTGCCAAAATTAGCCAACACAGTTGCCCATGTTTTGTAACTCATTCTCCAACTCTGGACTACAGCGAAGACAGAGTTGATATTTCAGCATTTAAAGTTCTAAATATTTGCCATACCGATAGGTCTTTGAAAGGATGAAGCAGGAGCCCCAAAGGAAGTTTGGCTTTATTCAGTAAGGCCTGAGTTTGAGGAATGTTAGTCAGGGTACAGCGAAACAACCTACAGAGAGGATAAAGGGTTATTTTCAGTGACTTTCAGATTAAAAAAAAAAAAAAAAAGATTTCAGTAGTACATAGCATCCTTTATATTTTTCAGAGTTGGTAACTTCAGCTGTAACTTCAGAACTCAGTGTTTTTACAAAGTGCAGATGTGCACAGTACTTTTGCAAATCCAGCCCAGCTTGTTTGCATGACCTGCTTTCTCAGAGGTGCTACTTCCTTTACCTATCAGAAAAGGCTTGCAAGGCAGGAGTACCTGGTTATACATGGCTTGGTTCGTTTGCTCTGAGAGATTACTGCAACCACCAACTGCCAGCCTCTTGTTTGACATTCCAGTTACTTCATTGTTTTAAATGGTTACTTTCAATACAGTTCTGCATTCACAAACTTCTTGATATACCTCACTCAAGTGAGTTAACACATATTTTAAATCTTCTCAATCATACTCACTGCCAGCTATATTGCAAAGTTTTTGCATTGTACCTATTTATAGCTGCCTTGCAAGCAGCATATTTTTCCTTGTATTTTCTACATAATTTCCTTGTACACTGCCATACCTTGTATGATATTAGAAATTAAGGGGCAGCTTAAAGACTACGAAGTTAACAGCTAATAACTAGATATCAATGAACTGAAAACTGTAACAAGCACATTCTGCATCATTCTCCTCACTTCAGAACTTAAACTGCTTACCACCTTTCTCTTAACACAGTGAAGCCCATTTTCAATGTTTTCTACTCACAAAACTAAAAATATTTTGTAAAGTTACATTTACAACTAGGAATTTCTTTCTTTTGATGAATTACAGCAAATGGATAATCTTACTCTGGATTACAGTTGAGTTTCTGGATATCTTCATGCAAGTTTGGGACAGGAGCTTGTAGGAGGGTTGCAGGAAGAATATTTCTTTCCTGAAGAAGATTCACAGGTCTTAATCCTTCTTGCTGTAAAGTCAGGCCACCCATCGATGCAGTTAAGTGATTAGTGCCTAGGGGAGGCTAGAGTCAAAATTTCACAAATTAACACTGATTATTTGGATTTAACCCAGTTCACTTAAAAAGCAAACAAATCTACCTTTCAAATTTCTTGAATACTAACTGCCATTGTATTATGTCTAGAAATACAACTTGTTACATAAACTCGGACTTAGACACGTAACATATTACTGGTAAAAATTAGCAAACATTTGCCACAAAATCCTTGAAATGCAAAGGCATAGCTGGCAAAAATGTTGGTCGGTTTGCTTTGAAAATACAGGAAAAAAGCCATACTTCAGCTAACAATAGCGATCTGAGGGAAGAACAACATGCCCATAGCACGTTTTAGAAGACTAAAGATTTTAGAAGGCTAATATTCTTAGCAGATTTGAGAATAAGATCCTTCCGAAAGAGCTGGCACAGTTTTTCCAGACTGGTATCAAGGTGACAACAAAAGCATTAATTTCCAGCTATGCCTGTCACCTTGAGCAAACTGCACACTAAACAGTGAACTATAACTCCACAGACAACACAGATCACCAAGCTTTTCTTTGTCCAAGTGCACTGGGGTGGTAACGTGGAGAAAAAAGAAAAAACACAAACTTTACCTGGTGAAAATGCTTTGATCCATCTGGATACTGCAAAGCAGATGCTTGCATTCCTGGTGCTCCAGGTGGAGAAGTATTTTGGTAGCCTGGAGGCAATGCAGGGTAAGAATAGCCAACACTTCTATTCATCTTAACATTTGCAGGTGCAGGAGAAGGATGTGGGGTTGCTAGAAGCAGAGAAGTCATATTTAATATCAGCTGTTGAACTGCAGCTTGGTCAGTGCCTTATTACATCTGAAGGGCTTTTTGTTGTTTAATTTTTAAGTGGAAAAAATTGACAAGTGTTATCAATTTTGCAAAACATTAACTGCTTTAAAATACATGTAAAGACAGGCTGTCAGTGCTTCAAATAGCATATTTAGTTTCAAGACAGACATTGGACAAAGTACATATGTATGTACCTAAATGCCTGAGCATCCATCTTCCCCAAACTCTTAAAAAATATATTTAATGGTAAACATTTTTAATTCCAAAACCTTACCCATGAGGCCACCTCCTTCTATTGCATCATAGCTGTTTTGGACCACAGACCCATCACTAGCAGCAGATGTAGCATCACCTATTAAAAAAGACAGTCCCAGTAAAAATCTTCACAAGTTTCCAAGTTTTCTCACGGAAAACACTGTAAGGTCTACATTTCTGGTTGAATGATCTGTTAAGATTACTTTAGATTAGGTATTCTTCATAAATTCCAAGGTAACAGGCAGTGAAGTGTCAGGGCATTCTGCATTCTCATCAGAGGAAGGGTCTGTAGGCTACCTGCTGTTTTCAAAGACTCTTGGAATTTAAGTACTGAGTTTCCTGAAGTACTTTTTCCACTGATAGGACATGGAAACATCAAACTCCCTTCACTCATACACTTAGTCCAGCACTGTTTACCAAACATCAGCAGTTCTGATATGGTCACATACCAGTCAAGATACAAATTCCACTTAAGATAAGAACTTTGAAATTGAGGGAGTGCTCCTGAAGTACATCTTACTGTAAGCTTGCTATGTCTAAATATACAAATCCAAATATCAATTGTTAAGGGGAAAGAGGTACTCAATTCATATTATATTATCATTAAAATCATAGAATCTTCAAAGACAACACAATGGAAGGAACATAGTGCTACATCATCCACTGAATCCTGCTATTAACAGTTAAGCTACTTGAAACAAACATTTCTCTCTCTTCAGAGCCCTGAATATGTCTAATTTCTTTATTGTTAAAGAGTTAAATCTGAATGTATACTATTCTTGTATTCAACACAGCTACCATATATGAGAAACCATCAATATGAACATGCAGGGTACCAACAGTTTTGACAGAACAAACTACCTTACACATATGTAAAAATGAAACTGCCAACTACCACATGGTCCCCTCTAATATGAGCACTACATGCAATACAACTGTGGGTCTGTTTGATACAGATGAGCTCTTAAACAACAGCATATTTGTGCAGGGCCCACAGGAAACAGAGGAAGTCAGTGTCTGCCTTTGACAGTAGACAGCATGAACAGCCTCTAATAAATACCTTCTTTAGAAAATAAAGAAATTCAAGATACGTTTCACTGATTTTACGCAGAACGTAAGGTACACTTAAAAAAACGGGCAACAGAGTGCAGAGTTTGCATTTTAGCCTTCTCTGCAGAATAAAACAATACAGGAAGTACTACACAGATTATATCCTCCATGGCAGTCAGAGATGCAGAGAAATCAAACTACCAACAAGAAATATTTTACTTCCTTCCAGGTCCCTACCAGCTCCTTTCAGGTAGAGTACTGGTATGCTGTATTAGCATAAACTATTTCTCTACTAGAAACAGTGTACTTGACTAAAGGTTGCACATCATGACCAGTTTTCATGTCCAAATTCAATATAAAGAACAAATTCATAGAATGGCTCCAGCTGAAAGGAACCTTAAAGATCATCCAGCTCCAATCCCTGGGCCATGGACAGGGTTGCCACCCACTAGACCAGGTTATCCAGGGCCCCATTCAGCTTGGCCTTGAACACTTGCAGGGATGGGGCACAGTTGTAAAGTCCATACTCAACAAAAAGAGCAATTTAATTCTTACCTTCTTGATTTGCAGCTGAATGTAGCAGAGACTGCGTGTTAGGTGTTCCTGCTGTTACTGCTGATGGCCTAATTAGAGGTGGACCACCGACTGGTGGAGGTCCTAAAGGTGGCCTTGCTGGAGGGTGGAGAGGAGTTAAAGGCTGAGTCACTGGTGGAGGTACAGATCCTGCAAAAAGATTAATTTTTAGCTTAACCAAACTGAAAAAGCCACAGAAGACTTCTAAGAAAACATAAAGACTGAACTCTAGATACTCTTCTTATTTATATGATAAAAAGTATGAGATACATAAACGCTAATATGCATGTAGAAGGTTTTACAGCTTCAGATTGTTTCTGCCATGCTCCTGGCACAGAGTTCTTGTAGCTGTTATCCACAACCCCTTTCAGTTATGTTTAAAAATTTTTGGTAAGAATTTTAAGAGATACAGAAAGCATCCTGATTTCCCTCACAAAGTGTGGACTTCATAAAGATATAGTATAACCCCACATTAGACAGCATATAACAAACTAGAAGAGACTAAAACATTCCTTCTGACAAGATGCTCATCTTCCACTTCAGTAACCTGATGCAAAATAGCAACGTACAGATTCTGTGCCTGTAAGAGGCTGTCCAAGGCTGGGCATGCAGGCAGGCAGCTGGCAGACCTTTGTTCCGAGAACAAGCATGATCAGCAATATGAGCTAACTTCATTTTAAAAGTGATCACTGTTCCATAAAAACACCACCAGGGAAATCACTCAGGAGAATTCACCAATGAATGGATGTAAGAATTCTCTCTCATATGCCATTTCACAATATTTCTCATTATTTATCATTTTCACCACTAACTCTGAAATACTGTTTATTTCAATAAACTGCCAAAATCAGCCAGGCATATCTCAAGAAGCTAGCATCAAGGAAAATGTCTGATGCCTAATCTTTCATATGATTTGCTTTAACATTTAAAATATTTTTATGTTTAGCTCCTATTCTCATGCTCAGAAAGCTGGTTAAATAATCTCTGTAACAGCAAACAACAGCCTGGCAAAGTGAAATGGAGTTTTAAGTTTGTTTCCCATAATGACTACAAGTTATATTAAGAAGTTATTTAGTATTAGCAAAACCTTTTACCCCATCACACAAGAGGCTAAAATAGAATGCAGACTGCACAAGGGCTAATTCTTCGCATCTTTCACTTTCAGAATTCCTTCTAAAGACTGAAAATTATTAAGTAAGTTGTGAAAATCCAAAGCTGGGATGAAGGAAGCCTTTCTTTCAACTGGCCTCTATTTCAACAACACATCATGCTTTCCAGTTTTCTTTCCAGGCTGTGCTCAAGTTGTTCGTGTCATCCTTACTGAGGCCACTCTGAGAACTACCAGAATTAGGTGATGAACAGAAAAGTTAGCAAGATTTTAAACTGCAGAAGATCACAATCACTAAATAGAACTACAGTTTTCAACTGTGAAGTCCTGAAGTCCTCACTTGACTGAAGCACACAAACGCTCCACCACACACCCCAAGGAAAAACAAAGGCCACAGAAACAGCATTACCCACACATAGCTTCCCAAAACAACGAGGCACCATTCAGAAACTACCTGCCTCAGCCACCCAAGCAAGATGAAAATTCTGCACACAACTTCCATTTCTAAGCCAAAGAAGTCATCCCAATATTTACGACCTGCATTTCCTTAAGTAACTATTTTGACAACCTAGTTCCGCAAGCGAAAGGCTACTGCAAAGTGAATTTTATGTTCTTTTTTAAAAAGGGCGCAGAGAAGCGCACAATAGCAGTCAGTCAAAAAGTATCAAGTTATGATTACCTGGCTTCATATAGCTGTTCTGCAGCAAAGGACCTCCTGGAGAAGCAGCAGCATATTGATAGCTTCCTGGAGGATTTGTATTTCCTGATAACGACAGTGGTGGCTGAGTGGACACTGTCCCTGTCCCAGGAGCTGAATGGCTTGTTGGAGCCCCAGCTGGGTGGCTCGCAGGAGCCTGGCTGTACTGCCAGTTTGAAAGCATTGGTGGGCTAGCTCCAGGAGGAAAGCCACCAGCAGATGATATAGCAGTTGAGTTTTGCAGTGCAGGCGGCAGCACTTGCGGCACAGGACCTGTTTGTTGTACTGGTGACCCAGACAGAGGTGCCACTGGTGGTCTGTTGAGAGTCTGCCCAGGGCCTTGGTAACTGTTGAACTGAGAAACATTCTGAGAGCCACTGTAATTATACTGTCCAGAAGACTGATGAGGAGGAACCTTCATCGGCGTCTGATGTGTGTACGGTCCTGGAACTGATGGGCTGTATCCCCGGGCATCTGATGAATGCATCATCTGATTTTGAACAGGGCCTAAAAGAAAGAAAACCTTCATAAAGTCAGTGTTGCACATTGCTTCTGAAAATATAACACGTTGATGGGACTCTCCTTCCTTAGAGTTTTACTAGTCTCCAGGCCATAACAGTGGTTGTGTTTTGTTTTAAACCATTAAGCCTACGTGACAGAATTACTACCAGAAGGAACAGGAGCTTGATACTATTTTGCTATCAATGCTTAGATCTTTGTTTAGGTTTGTGCTTGTTTGTTATTTTTTTTGATACACAGTAACCTCACAACCATGGAGCTCACTAAGGAAGTAGCTGAACAAAATCTATGCTATTTGAAATCCATGCAGGGTGCAATTTCTCTCTTCAGCAACACCCAAGAGGCAGCCAGACGAAGAGGCACACGCTAAAACACAGCTGGCAGGGGCACAAGCAGGCAGGCTGGCAGTGGAAGTCATCCCTACGTCCCAGCTTGAGGACTGACACCAACTTAAACTTCAGCTTACAGCAAGGACGCAAACAGCCAATTTCAGCACAAGTCACCATGCTGTTTCTCAAGTGACAGAGCTAATCCACCAAAGGTTCTGTGGCTAATTTTAGCAAGAACTATTCCTGCACGCACAGCTCACATAAACAGCCAACTGGTCAGGAACATGGAACGAAGGAGAATTTGTCATAAAATAATTCACCAATCAAGAAAACAAAGCTTGATAGGTTAATGGTGCTTCTTATGTACTGGTTGGTATAGCTGAACTAAGTTCTAATCACTTCAAGAAAAAAATGAAAAATATCAACTCTAAGCAGTAAACAGCGCTGGCAGAGCATCATCAGATTTGCTGAACACAATACTGCGAGATTTGCAGTGCAATAAGAGCTCCACCAAGAAGGCTGCTGCTCCAGGATGTTCATACTGTTGTCACAAATAAGGACATTCTGAGGGGACACATTGTTCAAGTGACACCCTTCAAGCAGAACACACTCGATAGCCCATGCCACAGCCAGACACAACGTACAGAAAACAGCAGAACACTTAGCAATGCTGTATCATTTATGTTAGCCAGTCACATTGCTGTGCTTTTCCCCCCTAAACACAGTCTGAATATTGCAGACATTCCCTGCACACAGTCACATGCCTGAAATCAAGAGATCCTCCTCATGGTTTACATTTACAATTCTTTTATTTGCAACCCTGTACTACTTTCCAGATTTCCAGAATTATTTTTGAAAAAACAAAAAACCTAGAAAACACAAATGCATTCAGTTTTCTAGACCAGAAACCCCTGCAAGATTCAACACTCACATTTTCAAAACCATGCTACAGAGATGAACATGTGGACAAGTACTGGAAATAGCTGCCACCAGAATGAAATCACACCATTTCATTTAACATTAAAATAAAGACAGCTGGTTTCCTAGTGGTCTCTTCCTATGGAAACATTCCAGTTAAATTTCAAGAGAGGAGGAAGTTCACATATCCAAGTTAAAATAACTTGGAACTCAAGCACATATGACAGTAAAATAAGCTGAACACGGAACACACTGAAATACCTAGTTAGGACAAATACTGCAACTGCCCTTCAACCCATCACTCCCCAGAAAGCCTGAGGGTACAGCAGAGACAGCTGTTACCTCCCTGAACATTGTGCATCTCCGCAGTAAGTGCACAGCCAAGGTTCTGCTACAGTGCCAGTGACCTCATCCTCACTCTGCCTCTGTTATTTGTGCATAAAGAGCACATGCACATTATTCTGTAACCATTCATCTCACTATGCTGTCTGCCTTTTAGTTAGGAAATCCACTTACAGCTCACTGTCCTTACAACACTGCTCATAAATCTTATTAATTACTAATCTTTAAAATCAACGGTGTCTAAACAAAAAGCTTGCAAACAAGAAAATTGCTACAGTTATGACTCACCTTTAAAAATTACCCTGCAGCGTATCAGATCGGTTTTCAAAAACTGATTTACAAAATGAGTTGTAAATTTAACTTGCTAGCTCTACAAATGACTAAGATTTCTTATGTAATGCCAGGCCCCCGAGTATATCACATGTATATTGATATAACGTTGCAGTCAGTTGTATAAAAGATACAGAACAAACAAATTAATTTCATGACTTCATTATTCACCTTAGGGCACGACTCCGTGGCCCGGTCAGGAATCAGAGTATTTTGCTTTGTTTTCCCTGTTTGAGGGATAAGACTGAGGACAGAGTGATGAAAGGGAGGTGAAACTCCGAAACAAATGACCCAACGTGATCACAAATCACTTTGTGATGAATTAGATTTTTAAAGTAATGCTCCAAATGTCAACTTCTGCTTTTATTTTATAAAGACAAATGCAATGAACAGACTAGATAACCTACACACAGTTTATGTTTGCAAGACAACCCTGCGTAAAGCTGCCAACAAAACCAAAGCAACAGCACTGAGGGGTGTAAACTCCTTTCCAAGGCCTTCCCAGTCGAGTAAAGTCGTCTCAGAACTTGCAATTTTGCTGCTGTCAGGTTCCCATCTTGAACTGATCCCTTTGCTGAGGCTTGCTGAGCACACACAGGCTCTCCAGCAGAATTCCCCATATGCTGCTGCTTCTTTCCTGCACTGCTCCACAAAGCCAGGGACCAGCAAGGAATTCAGTGTGGACTGAAATCACAACAGCAAAGCCACCAACATGCAGGATACAAGAGAAGACTTAGTAGCATAAGAAAGGCCTAACAGGGAAAGACATCTCTATGCACACAAGGTCAATAAACATTTCTAAGAGATCAGGAATGGCACTGGAATGTATACAACAGTTGCTCAATGGTTTTATAAAATGAAGAATTAAAGAATTAGCACATGAGACTAATTCAAGCTGTATTTTCTGCTATACGGAATCTCATGTCACCTGCTCTCCAGGCCTGTTCCAGTGCTGTCATCAGTCACAGCCTCTCCAGCCCCCAGGGAGGGGGAGGCTGAACACCCTGAGCCCAATTCCAGCTGAACCACGGGGCAAGGGCCCTCACCAGCACCCAGTTCCACAGCGTCTGACCCACCACTTCCACATGGAGAGCAGACCAAAACCAAAAGCTGCTGAAGCATCATGTGGCCTCAGAGCACCACGCTAGGATGTCAAATTAGGGGAACAAGAAATCCTAAAAAATTATCCTCCTTGTTGACACTTCAAACCTATCAACCGCAGATTACTAATTCGCTTTTCAGTTAAGTGAAGGCAGAATACTGATCCTACTAAAAAAAACAAGCCAAGTGGAGGAAGGTTGTTACTAAGCAACCCAATGCTCGCTGCTGAACCATTTCCAGGTCAGTGTACAGCGCTGCCACCACAGCCACTCACCACCTGCCCAGACACACGAGCTCAGGGAGTTACCTGCAAACAGGAAGGTGAGCAACAGGTCGAGAGGAAGAGCTGACACCTGGATTACAATTTGTCACTGTTGGCAGCTTCCATTCCTCACAGACCACTCTAAATAGCGTAACAGTGCTCAGTACACTCACTCTACACTGACTGTAGGAAACGTTATTTTTCCTGTAATGGTCTACGATCACAGCACCTTGTCAACATATTTTAAACCACGTCGAAAACAGGCCATGCTTGACTAGCCTAATTTATCCAGCAGCCCTGCAATCCAAGCCCTCTCTAACACACTGTAACTGCTGTTTGATTTTATTACCTTGGATTTGCGCAACTCTACGTTTCAGCTCTTTGATTTTTATACACCTGACAGCCTGAAATTCCTCCTCCTCCTCCCACCTCGCCAGAGCTTCTCCTGTGTGCTGTGCCTGACTACATAGCAAAGCAGCAAATACAAAATGATGCCAGTGTGTAAACCATCCCACTTGCTCACTCCATTAGCAAACATTCTTTCTGTACATACTCTGCTCAGACCGTAAACTCTCCAGAATGGAGGCTCTCTTTTCAGAATTATTTATCTACTTCCCACGCTGCTGACCCTATATGCAACTAGAGAGTTGTTTGTAAGATGCCATTTTGTAGATGGCTTGAAGAAAAAGTAACAAGCACCCTGTGAAGAAAGAAGGGGAAGACCCTCCAACCATTTAATTACTCAGCCATAAAGCAGAAAAATCAAAAGATCACCTTCTAACTGAATTGCTTACGGTGCAGCATAACTACTGAAACCCATAAGTATCCAGTTAAGGAATGAAGCACAGAGGATGCTGTAAGAACACGTGAAATCACAAAATACTTTCCAACAGCACAGATTTCCACACATGCAAAGAATATAGACAGAGACAAAGCTTGTCTCATGCTTCTTTCTTCCCAGCTTAAAAGGTCAGCTAGCTATTCAGCTCTGCCTTCAACATCTGGCTTCAAAAAGAGATATTTTGAGGAGAAGAAAGCAGTCAAGGCTTTCCTGGATCACAGTGTACAGAACACGATAATATTGGCTTTACATGACCAACAAGATAAAAGCAGAGCGCGCGCAGCCCGGCGGGTCCTCCCCAGGGCAATAACCGGGTGCCACATGTACAGCTCAGTTCCAAAGGGCCAGACTCAGTCCTGGTGTTATCGCAGTCGGGGACATAGCCTGGAATAATGTCTCATGCAAATCATTTAGGATAGAACATCCTGAGTTGAAAGGGACCCACAGGGATCACTGAGTCCAAACCCTGGCTGCAATAGGAGCACCCAAACCCTATGGCTGAGAGCAGTGTCTCAACACTCCCTGAGCTCCAGTGTGCCCCACTACCCTGGGGATCTGTGCCGTGTTCCCCAACCTGTGGAGCAGAGTGCTTCCCCAACCCCACCTGATCCTCCCCTGAAGGCTCTCTGCTGTCCCCTCAGACCCCGTCGCTGTCCCCAGAGCAGAGCTCAGCGCTGCCCCCCCCCCCGCTCGCTGGGAGGGGGCTGCGGGAGGTGGGAGGTACCACCCAGCGCCTTTCACCCAGTTCATAGGAACTGACCGTTCGCAGGGCGCGTCTGTCCGCTCGGGAGGATGCCTTTGTCACTGAACGAAGGGGGAAGAGGAGCGCTTTGCCCGAGGAACGACCCCGCATATCTCAACGGCACAGCCCGGAGCCCCCGGGACGCCGCTGCCCGCACCCCCCGGGCCGAGCCCCGCTCCGCCGCCAGGCCGCAGGGAGGCAGCGGCCCCGTCCCCCGAGCCGCCAGCGCGGTCCCCCCGCAGCAGCGGCGCTCCCAGGAGCGGGCGAGGGTTGGGGCCTTCCTCCCCACGGCGGCCGCTCGGCGCCCCCGGGGACGTGGCAGCGCGGGGGGAGGCGCCGGGCTCTCGAAGGCCGCGGGGCGGAAGCGGCGTCCCCCTCAGCTCCCAGACCTCCCCCCAGCTTCCAGGCCCCCTCCCGAGCCCCACCGGCCCCGCTCACCGTTGCTGTAGGGCTGCTGGCCCGCGCCGTTCTGGCTGCGAAAGGTGGCGGAGGGCCGGGCGGGCTGAGCCATGGCGGCGTCGGGCCGGGCCGGGCCGGGCCGAGCGGGGCAGGACTGGGGCTCACCAGAGCCGCCCGTGTGGCGGCGCCCGGCCCAGCTCTGAGAGGAGGGGCGGGGCTGCCCCGCACCGGAAGTACCGGGGCCGCGCGCATGCGCACTACGTAC
>WBMW01001308.1:311-85926 GCA_013396635.1 Penelope pileata | reverse complement strand
GTTTTCTCTCCTAACAACGAAAAGATCCATTGTTCTCGTGGTCAGCGGTGCTCAGAGGTAACAGAACGCTGCACCCTGACATGGTGCCTCCGCACCGCGACATGGTGCTGCTCCGGGGGGTGCCCATCGCTGTGTGTGCTGCTTTGGGTCTGCTGCTTTGGGTCAGTTCTGCTGAACCTTCTTGATTCAAGTGTGCCCCTGTCATACGCCCCAAAGGGAGAAAACCCACAGCCCTCTCGCTTGTGGATAGAATGGAGTCAGTTTCCACCCCATCCAAAATGGCCCATTGCCTCCGAACACTGGATCAGAATTCCAGCAGTGGCACCCGCTCCCCTTCCTCCCCTCTCCTGCCCGGCTGCCAGCGTTTGCTTTAAGTTCTTTGTATTTCTGCTCATTCTGTGCATACCCCTCTGGGGCTCTGCTTCTGATGTTCATGGAGACAGCAGCCCCTGCGCTGCCGTCTGCTGCATTCATCTTTTATGATTATGTGGCAGTTTCTTTTTAGTCCTGTCTCAGATTGCACTTGGGTGTTTGAGATTTCCAAAAGCGCGTTGTAATGCTACGTTCTAATCAGTGAACGCCTGACAGCTTGCTCCTGTAGTTGTTGGGCACGTTCTGCCAAGGTTCTGAGCATCATTTCTTCAAAAATAAGAAGATATTCCTTTAAGATGAAGAATAACTTTATATTCATGCTCCAACATATTGGGTTTTTTGTTTGTTGTTTTGAATACGCACAGAAACTGCTGCAATAAGCCCTACTTCGAGACTGAGATCTGAGAACAACTTCTGTGAGCTGGACTGCAGTGACACACGTCATCAGCTGCTGTTAGGACCTGTTGCAGTGCTGTCTTCTCAGATAAACTGCTCACTTTGCTGTTTCTGAGGTGCTTAAGATCAATGCTAACTTTAAATATTTCATCCCAGAATAAAGATGCAGTAGGACTGTGTGTCACACAGTACATCATCTCTCTGTTTTTCAACCCAGTTAGTAGCAGCACTATAGATTGCTCTTTCTGAAATCTCAAAGATGACTTGCTATCAAAAAGCTGATTAAAATATCCCACGAAAATCTGTGCCTTTAGCTCATGTTCAAACTCTCTTGCTTTCCTCAACTCTTAAAACTTCATCAAAACACAAATTTGTGTCATAGACTAAACTTGATTGCAGGCAGCAAGCTGTCATTTTACTCATGGAGTTTGATGTGGGTTTTGATTTTTGTTGTGTGCAGTAATATTTTAGTGTTACGATCCTATGTGAAATGGCAATTTTAGATCATACTTTTTTTAAAAAAAAATGCAAATGCACCCTTAGCAGTGGATTTTAAGCATTGGTTTGCAAACTGTTTATAGCGGAGTGTGGTCCCAGGCTCGCTGCAGCTTGGGGACTGACACTGGCTGCAGGCTGAGGTCAGAGGTTCCTTTTGCAGCTCTTGGTGCCAACATCACCCCGGCACAGTGCAGTGCTTTTCAGCTCTTGCAGGAGGGGTATAATTGGCTGTAATTGGCTACTGCTTCCTAATTATTCCATAAAGAGATTTAAAGCTGTTTTTATAAGCGTGATGTCTTCTCTTATCTAAAGGTTCGCAGGCTTTGCAAGTGAGCATTGTTCCAACTGGTTCTGAAATGGAATAATAGGCTTTTAGCCAGGAAAATGCAGATCCAAAGTATGGGGCAAAAAAATCCCAGCTTTTGATAGGAAAAAAAAAAGAAACAGCTGTGAGCAAGTTTGCTTGCTCATGCTTTCTGTCAGCAGTGTTTCTGCAGGAGACTGGCTGGAGGTGCTGCCTGGCTGTGGGGCTCCCCAGGAGATACAAGTGGCACTTGGCTTCTGAAATAGTGCTGGCCGGGGTCGTGAGAGGAGTTTGGAGGTGATAACCATCTGTTGTTAACGCTAGAAAATTGTTTTTGTGTTTCTGAGAAGCAGGCACGAGTAGGCAAGGTGGCGATGTCTGTGATATCAACAGGTTGTCAGGTGTCTGTTACAACTCATTTTTATGGGAACCCGTGAAATAACCCCAAAATAGTTCATGGTTTGGTCTTTGTCATGCCTCGTGAGCAGTGACTGCTGAGTTTTCTGCTTTAATGGTGCTTTAGTAGGGCTGGAAAGTTGCAGTCTGTGTCCTGGCTGCCGCGGCTGGGACGTGCTGGCAGTGTGCTGCGGGCTGTAGTGCCGTGCTTTGACACCGCAGTGAACTACACAGGGATTTTTCCTGTGTGATAAGAGTGGGTTTAATATCTCTGTTCAAATATGTCTAGTGTGCTTTTACAATTTGCTGTCAATTTTTTTCCCATTTTAGAAGCAGTATTTCCCTTTAAGTGCTGCCAGGTGATACTGAAGTGGGCTTTGGAGTATTTGGATAGCTGCTTCTAAAACCACTTTTTCTGTGAAGGAAATTTAACCCTTACTGTTGCCACCTCAGCTGTGCTTGCAGACTATTCCCCTCCTCATTTTAATCACTGGGTGAAGACTTCTTTCGTCCATAAGCTGCATAGAAGGAAGTGGTTAATACAACGAAACCCTGTGAAGTTATTCTCACCTCAGTAATCTGAGCACTCCTCTTGCATCACGCTGTTTGCACTGATTTGCAGGTTATTTGAGCAGATCATTTCTCTAAGCCTCACAGAGGCTTTTCTCGATGGGTGTTTTGTTCAAGCAATAAATAAATCTGCTGACGTGTACGTCCTGCCATGTTTGCTTATTCTTGACCTTTGCTTTTTAGACATGCAAGTGACAGTTTCAGTCATGACGTTGTGTAACTGGGTGTTTATGCATTGACAAGCTTATTTGTTTTTTGTTCTTAAAATTTGCAACTGTTCCAGTTGGTCAGCTGCTCGGAGGAAGGTGGGAGGTAGGTGAGGGTGTCGGGGTAGTCACAGAGAAGCCCAATGCTTCATCATTTTCAGTTGGGGAAGGCAAGTATGGGCTGAGCAGGTTTTGTTCCAGTGCAAGCAAGCATAATTAATAATAATAATAATATTTAATCTTCTTTCAATATTACTGCAGTGGCATACCTGATGCTGTGCAGTGGAAAACCTCTGTTCATTGCCATGAGCTTAATTGTTGGGACAGATACATGGATTTTGGTCTGGTGCTGACCTGTATTTAGATTGCTTTGTGCTATGCTTCGGGTCCAGAGCTGCCCTGAAGCCATCCTGTGAGCCCCAGGACACGAGTGCTGTGCCAACACGCGGAGCACAGCCCTCAGCAGCCCAGGGCAGCGTCCCAAAGACTCGGGCTCCAGCTCCCCTGGGTGTTAGCAGGAATTCAGTGCTTCAGCAGTTAGCTGGCTAATGCTTCTAAGGAAGCTGCCCTTCAGTCTTTCAAAAGATTTTCTAGGTACTAATTCACTGTGTCAAGCTGGTGCTTTCAGGGTGACTATTCTCACTTTAGATAATGAGGAAATTAAGATGAAAGTTAAGAAATTAATTGCTCCTGGCTGCGTGTTGAACATAGAGTGTTACTCTTACATCTCAAGGCACAGCTTCAGGAGTGGTGCACTCGGTAGTGTTAGAGGTGATGGCTGGGCTTAAGGGTCTGCCCCAACCTAAATGACTCTGCGAAGTCCTGGCTGTTCCCCCTCTGCACTAGCTGTGCTCTCCAAAAGTTTGAAGTGTGAGAGATGTTCTTTGGAGGCTGCTGCTGTGGCTTGGCTGTGTGGTGCGGTCCCAGCCACCTGCTTGCTGCCCCCCAAGGACTGGCATGATGCTGTTTTCAGCATTCTACAAAGAACGGGATCTTACGGAATCCCGGGGCTTCATCCTGCTGCCATAGGGCATCTGCCCACAGCTGTGCCATCCTGACCGTCCTCACCTCGACCTTCTGTTCCTGAGCCTAATCTGAAAGAACTCAGCAAGGAGCATGGCATTCCAGAGCTCTGTTCTGAGATAAGTTTACATGTTCAAGCTCTAGGTTGTGAAAGCTGTACGAGACAGTCCGGGGGGGTCGCAGCCTTTCAGCTGCGGTTCCAGTGCTGTGGGCCCAGTGCAAGGCAGGCAGGAGATGGGGGACAGCAACGACTTATTTGCCATAAAACCTCCCTGGACTCAACATGAGTAAGTATCTCACAGTGTTTGATGTGCTGTTCTAGCAGAACTTACATGCTTTCTATTTTCTGTTCATTTCAGACTATAAGATTCAGATATGTCCTTCATATTTGATTGGATTTACAGTGGTTTCAGTAGCGTATTACAGTTCTTAGGTAAGTTTTTATTGTTTATTTTTTTCCTGCTGTTTTTGTATAGAACATCTATTAACTTTTTCTGTCTTCAAACATAGTGACTGGTTAAATAATATTTGGTTTAGTGTATATTCAGCATCACTGAAAAAAAGTTTCACTTACCAATACTGAGTATTTCCACAGGATGTTCTCTACTCCATCTTACATTACTCCTTTAACCTCTTGAAAAATTACATTTTCTTTCATGAACATAATAGGCTTGATTTTTTTAATTGCTACATTTAAGCTGGTGTAATTCAGTTGGCTTTTATAGAGCTTCTCCTGATTTTCCTCTGCTTTAAAGAGCTGGAATCAGTTATTTTAGTTCAGTTCTTTTGCACATAATGATATCACTTGAGAATTCAAGGGAGGGATCATCTACAAGAAGTTAATGCCAGATAGTGAAGCCCCATGTTCAGTGATGTTTTATTGTGTGACAAATATCACTGAAATCAGTGTGAATATTAGAATCTCCACTAGCATCTGCTGAAGAGCCTCAGGAAGATGTTCCGTGGCCAAAACGTCTGCAATCTATGATGATCCAAGGTGAAATATTAGCTTTTGCAAAACAGGGCAAAAAAAAAGAAGGAAAGAGAATGTTAGGATAATTAAAAGAGGAACAGAAGTTGCAGATAACAGGTAAAAAGGGCAGTTTACAAGTTCTGGAGATTTCATTAAAGTAAATAAAAAGCATTTGAGATTAATGGGTCATGGCAGGCTGTGCCACCTGCATTTTATCAGCTAAGTTTAAACTTTTTGCTTAATGTTAGACCCTTGGCCTGCTATTGATATATTAGCCAGTGAAATTTTAACTAAGTTGACTAATCTTTCTTATCTCCTCTGACTTAGCCAAGCAGTGATTCCTGCACGCTAGCTCACTTTCCTGTACTCGCACATACAAAGTGTAATTCTAGTGAGAGACACTGAAGCTTACAGTGGAAAGGAGAATTACCCTCAGTGTGTCCCTCTTCTTCTCTAAAAAAACACTTTCCATTCTCGTGTACATTTTATTCATCTGAAGAAGGCATTTGGTAGCATTTGGGATACTCTCTGGCATTCCCTGTGTTATCCTGGTAGGAGGCCAGTTAGACCACTTTGTGAAACACGTTTTCACACACATACATTTAGAATGTATATATGTTATAGATACTCTGGTTTTAGTGTAGCTAATACTTGCAGTATCGCTCCTTGTTCTTCTTGCATTTTATGATAGATGCTCTGAAAGTGTGAAGAGTTTCAGAGAAAGTGTTGGCATCTGCTTTGGGAGCAGATGCTCCTAGGTGTCCAGTATGAGGGTGACAAAAGCACTGTTGTTTTGCCATAGGTTAGTGGTGTTTCATTTAACCTGTAAGGTAAGTGGGAACTGGAGTTTCTCCTGTGATGTAGGTTTATACAGGAAAACGCTTGTTCACTTCTCTCCCTGTCAAAATCAATACTATCTCCTGTATCCTGTAGTTTAATAGTTAATGTAATTTGGGCATGTGAGAAGGTGAGTTAGGAAGAAAGAGTTGTTATATTTGAAAAAGAGCTGTGAAAACACTCTACAGTACTTGTAGGGGAAAAAAAAGTTATTAATGAAATAAGCTGAAGAATATGAAAGAATATTCTTTCCTGCAAGTTATAATGTTATAATATTATAGTGTTATAATGCCCTGTGGAATGCAGTTCCAGATATTAGCTTAAAGGTAGGGGGAAAGGTGAGCAAACAGCAGCAGTGTAAAGGTCAGGCAGATAGAGGCACATGTGACTGTGACGAGCTGCAGCATCCAAGGGGGTGGCTGAGGAACCCCCTGTGTAACAGTGTTATTTAAATTCTCACAAAAATAAAATATATGCAAGGATAGCACATTTAATAAAAAGTCACCACCAGTTTTGCCCTCACCAAGGGTAAACTGGAAATGATCTTTCTCATCAGAAGTCTTCCTCACTAGACTAAGTGCAGCGCTTGTACTTTTAAATCAATATCCTGAATACTATAGTAACTGAACAGCACCTGCGGCTCTTTAGCAGTTGAGATGTGGCTGCCAAACAGGCAAGAATGTGTGGCTGTGGTGGGGGTGCAGGGAACAGAGACCTCAGGGTGATCTGCACCTCTGGAGAGGAATAAAGGCTCCAGAAACACTATTGCTGGGTCATTCTGCTCATCAGGTACAGACCAGGGCACTGCTCTTAACGTGACCTTTGAGCGGCTCCAGGGCTCTTGTTCCTCTGGCACTTGGCACGGCACAGCTTGGCAGTGGGCAGGATTTTGGTACCTAGTTTGCAGATCAGGAGGGTTCATTGTTCTTGGGGGATAATGTGTGGCTAACTTTAATGTAAAATATACCTCACATTACAATGTGTCATTACAATGGCTGTAAAATAAACCTTTCTTCAGTGTATTACAAAGTACCACAGTACTGTGACATTATCTAATGGTTTGGTTTTTTTTTTTTGTCACAACTGGAGGGAGCTGAACAAAACATGCTCAGTTCCAGATGTGGGATTGTTGATATTTTAGAGTCCCCTGTTAGCACTGTATCATAGAATCACTTGGGTTGGAGGGGCCCCTCAGGATCATCTAAAGAAGATTTCCTTAAATATCGCTGTACCTGCATACTTCCCAGACAGTTCCACTGAGCAGAGCTGTCATTCTGCTAGGGCAGAGCAAGCTACCCTGCTGAGGTTTAGTCCAATTTTCTTTTAGCTTTGCTCAGATAACGTAAATGCAATTATGTGTGACACATTTACATCAGTCATGTGCCTCTCCCCCCAAATGCCACTCAGCATCACATAAGCTGCATGCAGCAAGCATAGCTGTGATAAGCACATGAGCGAGTGTGAATGTGGCTTGTACAAGCAGGAGAGCACTCACTGATAAATGGCATCGATAAAATGCACTGCAGAGCTTGGCAGGTCTGTGTTTTGTACCGTGACTGTACAACTTTGCTCCTGGGAGCAAAATCATCGCTAGTGTTAGAACTAAAGTGACGGCATGTGGCTGCTTTAATTAGCGATCACACACCCTTTCTCTGTTGACTGTCACAGCTGTGCCAACAGAAATCTGTAGGACATACGTGTGGGAAGGTATCTTGGTCTTGCTGATTAGCAGACCACACAGAATCTGAGAGAAGCTTATGCTTAGGAGTGCTGAAATATGCTACTGCTGTCACTCTAAATGTTCATATTTTTTATGTACTTGCTGTATGTTCCCATTGGACGATGCTGTTATGATATACTCCCACTAATTTAACTGGTTAATCAGTAGGTTATTTTTTGTTACAGGACTGTACAAGAAATCAGGCAAACTAGTTTTTCTTGGACTGGACAATGCTGGAAAAACTACACTGCTGCACATGCTCAAAGATGACAGACTGGGACAGCACGTCCCCACACTACACCCCAGTAAGTTACCGTTCCTGATTCCCTGGCTAGAAAGCACTGCAAGAAAAGCAATATACTTGATTGTACATCATAAGCGGTTGAGGAGAAACAAAGGCATTTCTGGGATCACAATCCGTAGTTAATTCAAGTAATTAAAAAAAAATCCTTTAGGATAGTTCAGTGTGATTTACTTAAAATTAAGGAGCCAGTGACAAGCAGGGTAATGAAGATGAGATTCTGAATTACAGAAGCTGTAGGAAATTGGGGCTTGAAGTGTTTGAGAGCAGCTTCTGTGTGTAGGTGGAAGGTTAGCATTTATGTACACTGTTTTGATTTCCATTGACTCAAAGGTTGCTGTGTGATTGTTATCATGGTAGCCTTGCAGGAGAAAAAGTTCAGCGGAGTTTAAAAATATGGACTGCTGAAGTCCAAGGAGGAGGTGAGCAATTAAGCAAGGACACAAAGAGGAAAAACCTTAGGCAGTATTGTATGTGAAATTCCATTTTGTGGCAAACCAGATGCCAGAGCCACCTATTGTTTTTGTAGTGGGTAGGGATAAATAATGTGTGGACATTCTCTGCTGTTCTCTTAACACTGTAGATATTGTACATGTGTTTTAATGGTTAATCACATTTTGTTGTTGCACAAATGTTACTGATTTTGAGACAAATTGCATTGCTTTTCTGTGTTTCTTGAATAACAAAATGCTGAAAGCAAGATCTGTGTCCTAGAAGGTCAGGCTATTACATCTAGTGGAATACTGTGTAGTATGTATATAGTGATGTATAATCTTCACAGAGAACATAATTCTGTGTATTTCTAGCTTCAGAAGAGCTGACGATTGCTGGTATGACTTTCACTACCTTTGATCTGGGTGGACATGCTCAAGGTAAGAGAATACGTTGACTCATTTAACTGCAGTGCATTAAGTTTGAGTTGTTTACAGTCGGTTCATCTCAGATCAGAAATGCGACCGTACTGCAGAGATCAGCTTCCCACACTCTCTTTGATAGCGCTAAAAACATTCACTGTTCTGTTCCTGTCTCCACCGCATACTGCACTCCCAAACACAATTTGGCAAAAGCTGCAGTAGAGCAGGATTTTTTGACTGATGTGCGTATGTTGAGGAGGATTAGATTTTTGTTTCAGTACTTCAAATTTCCTGCATGTACCTTTAACCTTTAAGCTTCAAACATGCATTTGTTGACATAGTTCTTGGGGAAACACAAAAAGGTTTGGTACATCAGCGTGTGTGTGGGATAGGGTGGAGGGAATTGCACACTTGCTCCATTATCTCAGGCTTCATAAAACATGAAACTGCATCCTCAAGGCTGACAGTATAAGCTAAGACTTCAAAAAAACCTGTTGCTTCTTTATTACTGATGTGCATTGCTCTGAATTTGGGGATAATTTGTATTGTATTTAACTCACATCTTCCCTGTAGCTCGCAGAGTGTGGAAAAACTATCTGCCTGCTATTAATGGCATTGTGTTCTTGGTGGACTGTGCAGATCATGAAAGACTGCTTGAATCAAAAGAAGAACTTGATGTAAGTTTAACTATGATTTTGAAAGTTTGAACTCTGTCTTCTAAGAAGTAAGCTCAAATCCTTAGCATTCAACAGAGATCTCCTGTCCACTTGTTAGTGAGTTCCAGCAATTTCACCTTCTGCATCTTCATTCCCATCTAGTTGTATTTTGGTTCTGTCACTCTCTTCTTTCCATTCACTGCTGTATGCATTGTAGGTAGATGAACGTTTTGTTCTGCCAGTTGAAACAACATTACTGCATTTATGATATTTTCCATTTTGTGAATGAGTAATTTCTTTTATCTCAAGCACATTAAACAACTTCCAGCAGTGAATTTCAATGCACCAAATAACAGTGAGTTTTGCTGCCCTTACTTCTTAGAAAGGCCAAGTTTCACCAAATGACTTAATGATTTTCCGTTGTTAACATTTTATCTTCATGTAAAGCCCTAAGTCAAATAATACCCTAAAATAATCTCTTCCCCCTTTCTGCTTTCCTTTACAGTCACTAATGACAGATGAAACTATTGCTAATGTGCCTATCCTAATCCTTGGTAACAAGATTGACAGACCTGAAGCCATCAGTGAAGAGAGGTTACGAGAGATGTTTGGTCTGTATGGCCAGACAACAGGAAAGGTAACACTCCTTTTTTTTTTGTTAGGGATCTTATATTTGCCTTACATTTCTGTGTTGATTCTGGTCCACTTCAGCTACACAGAATAAATGGTTTTTAATTTACTGTGTATTTAGTGCTTAATAGGTTTGTATGGAATGAATGCTGGAGTCTCACGTGTATTAGAAGCATCTCTATTGCAACTTCTGTTCATCATTTTCAACACCACATTTTTCCATAGAAAATGTAGTTGTACTGAGTATATCTTTTAGTACTTGAACTACTGCAGAAATCTGAGTTTGTAGGTTGTGGGAAAATGTTCCTACTGGCAGATTTATATTACTCATCTTTGTGATACTTCAGCTCTCTTCAAAGTAAATACAGTGAACTACTTGTAGTGTTTTGGGTACAAGGAAGTAGAAAGAAGTTGCATAGAAACAAGAATTGCATAGGTTAGTTTTAGAATAAGTGTAATGGAATATAAGCAGTTATTTTTTTTTATTGTTTTGTTTTCTATCTTGCCCTGTATTTTACAACACTGCATGCAGTCTATGAAGTAAGAATCCTGTTGTGAATCTCCAGTTGAGCAATAGCTTTGTCACACTGTGCTGCTCTTGGCAAGCAAACAACTTGCACTCTGGCTGTGGTCAGTCCTGCAATTTGTAGCAAATGCTCTTTTTATCTGGTTGGAAAGCTATTAGAAACAGAGCAGGACACTGCTTCTGAAAACTGAGTATAAGCTCTCAAATCCTCTGTGCACATGCTTGCTCTTGTGCTCAGGTTTCATGTAGTTTATGCTCTCCAAATGTGGCTGCGCATGAAAATATGCTCAGGGACTCTAATCCTAGCAAGAGGTGCAAAAGTTTGAGAGTAGTTTTTCTACAATTCTGATATCCAGCTCAAGTTAAAGAATAGCATTCTGTAGAAACAAGTGTCAATGTAAAGTAGCTGTCTCCTTGTAAAGAAACTGTAATGTGGAATGCTTGTGTCTCGTTGCAGGGCAGTATACCATTGAAAGAGCTGAATGCAAGGCCGCTAGAAGTGTTCATGTGCAGCGTGCTAAAGAGACAAGGCTATGGAGAAGGATTCCGTTGGATGGCACAGTACATTGATTAATGCCAAAATCACACTAGTACATTCTGCCCCATGTCTGAATATTAAGTCTGCTCCTTATTTGATCACTCAGTGTACGTAACTTGAATTCATTTGACTGTTTAGTTATAAAAGCATACGTTTTTACATAATTATATCTCCTATGCTAAGTTGTAAGTGTGAGGATTGAAAAATTATTTCAAGCAAGTTTGTAAGTTTAAGTACCACGACATCTTAGCTTTCTAATCCCATACAACATTCTTTTGCAACTTTTAATTTAACAAGTCTCCAGCACCATTTTTGGACAGAGCAACTTTCCAGTACAGTATGTTTGAATGCACTTTTTAACAGCTAAAAACGATAAACGTGGAAAATATTTAATGCTTATCATGTTAAATTTTTTTATGTACTTTTTTGAAACTGGTTTTATAACTTTAGAGTATATAACCATCTTTCAAGGAATAATAAATAATTAGCTGATGGATAATTGCATGATGCCTTACAGTTTTCAATAATATACTTTCTTATGCAACGTCATGCAATAAATCTAAATCCAGTTTTTGGCAACTTTAATGGAAAATGTTTCATTTTAATGTGTCTTAACTAATGAGGCTGTCTGATGATCTGAATATGGGGGATATTTTCCTGAACATGGAAGGACACAAGGTAGTTTCATCGTATGTTCAAGAGTAAGGTGTTTCCTTCAGACTACCAGATTGCATTTGTTTTAGGATCTTACATCTAATCTGATGCCCTTATAACTACCACCTTTAAAAAGTACAAATTGTGGAAATCAGTTGTGCCAATGCAGATGTTGAACTAACGTCAAAAGTGGTCTTACTCTACTGGTACCTTGAGCTAAAGCCCTCAAATGACACAAAAAACACAAATTCTACGGAAGAAATTAAGAATAGTACTGCACTAAATTATTCTGTTCTCAGTTGAATTAGATTTGGATTCTGCCAGAAGATTTGCCTGTGAAATTGCCAGAAAAAAAAAATTGCTGTTGTTGCTTGTGAAAATGTATCAGCCCACACCTAATTGGACAATTTTATTTTTGGTGTTCTGAGCTGGGACAAGATGGATTCTTTTCTATGGTTTTGCCCTGAAGCTTAGTCAATGTGGCAGCTGTTGGGTGCCCAGGTGGCTTGTTTCTGGGGTAAAATTTCATTATCTTCAGCGCTCGTTTCCAGACTTTTGACTGTTTTTCCCCATCTCCCAGTGCATTAGTTCCCTGAGCAGGTTATTTTCTGAGGAGTGGTGACGCACACGTATCTATCGCCTTCTTGTTGACACTAGCTGACATTGCCATGGAACTGTGATTTGCGTTTCTGTGTGCAGCAGGATGCTTTCCTCTGTGATGTAGCTAATGAAGGTAGGGTTTCAGCCCTGGAATCATGGTTTCACTGCTGTGGGTTTGGGTTTCACTGTGTAGTGTATTTCACCCTTGTGGAAGTATGAACTGCTACAAATGTTCTTAGGGAATCCCAGGACTGGGATGACTTTCACTCACTGTTGTAGGTCTTCTCTAAAATACTTCAGATGCTGTTTTTTCAAAATCCGTAGCAGCAAACTAATTTCTGTTTCTCTTGATTTCATAATAATAATTTTCTCTCTTGACCTACTGGGCTTGTACCTCAGATTTAAAGCCTATAGGCTTTAAATGTGAGCTGTAGTCTCTAAATAGGCTCATAGCAAATAAATGAGATGTACTCCTCACCCAGATCAGGACTTGTGTGATTGAATATTGATGATCATTTCCCCACAGCCCAAGGTCGTGCGCCTGAATAAGATGAATAATTCATAACCTAACTGATGCAGATTGTAGCTGAAACTTGTTACAGCACAAGTGTTAAGCCTAGTTTGTGCATGGTGAAGTACAGAAGTGAGGGTGTCAGGTAGATAGACCAGCGTGAGAGAATTCTGCATTTAAACTAGTGCTCTGCTGCAGAGTAGTGCCTCTGTGTTGCATAAGTTAAAACTGTAGACAAGAAATGTCATCTTACCAGCGTGTGGACAATATGCAGGTCTCTGCTACTTACAGCAGTTACACTTGGGGAACATGCCTTTTTTTCCCCCTCTCTAGGTTTTTCTGGTAATGATTATAATGCAACAGCTAAATCAGTAGATGGTGTAAATATCAAAAATACTTGCAGTCACACAGCAATGTTGATGTGGGAGTCTTGGGACTGTGCTGCCTGTGTTGATGGAAATGAAGCTGGAAGTGGAGATGTGCTGCTGCCCTGCTCCTCTCTGGAGTGGGGAGTGCCCGCAGACCACTTCTGTAGGCTGAGCCATTCCGTGGGCGTTGGAAGAGAGCAGGGTCCTCTTCAGCTGCCGTTCAACCAACTGTGAATAACACGAGCAGGAAGGAAAGGGATGATAGTCTTAAGAGTTAAAAAAGAGCAGAGGTGATACTGCTTTATAAGTGTGTGTTAAGGGTAATTCTTAGTGTTATGGAAATGCTCAGATTTGATGTTTCATACTGTGAGATGCTAGTCTAAATGTGGTCGTAATAAGGGCATGAAGAAATTTGGACCTTCTGTTTTTCTGTCTTGAGTATTGTAATGGTTCCCATTGTGGGAACAGCTCAACAACTCTCAAATACACACAGTCTCACTGTTCATTCAGTAGAGGAAATATTTCTTCCGTAGTTTACGGTCTGTTGTGCACATGAATGTGAATGGGTGTTGTGTGTCTTTGTGTGAAGACTTAACTAATAGAAAAATAGACTCATAAAAGTTTTTCTGGTGGTCTTCATCCCCACCAGCTCTACATCTCCCCGTACATGTGTTCCTGGAGGTTGCATACTCCTATGATTGTGACCAGTCTTACCTATAAAAGAAGCAATGTTCACATCTGGGTCCAACTCTTACGAATTATTTTTGCACTCTTGACTATGCAGATTTCAATTAAACATCACTTTAAAGAATGTGAAAAAGAAAACTCATTAATAAAGATCTTATTTGTCAAATGTCTTAAATTTGTTTTTACACCACAACTTTAAGATAAAGGAATGCAGATTTCTAAGACTAATAACTGCTACTGACAACATGGCCCGTGTTTCACCGCCGTGACCCCATGCAGTAGCATCTGTGAGTTGGATAAGATTTATTTTGCTTGGATTTAATTAGCCTTTGGTTTTAGTGTGTACCGTGTAACTGAGGGGCATTGCTATATTTCAGTCTGGCTTTAATAAATTTTTTAGCAACAATTATTGGCATTGGAGATGGGAAGGATCTTTGACTTTTCTCATTTATCCTCTCCCAGACCAAGATTATTTCATGAAGTGTGTTACCTAATGCTGTGTTCGGTGTTCAGGTACTGCCTATGATGTGCCAAAGATGACCTGTGGCATTCACTGGAATATAACACCTGCATGTGTGTCAGCTTCATTGTGTTTTAACAATTGGAATTCAGCATCAAACAGAGCAATTGACATCTGCGTATTTATGTCTAAAGTCAGCTCAGAAAAATGATATTGTTGTTCTTCAGTCCCAGTGAACTCACAGGTCAGCTTACAGCAGAATCGTTCTCTCTTGTTCTCTCGTTTGTACCGTCAGTGTGTTTGGTTGTTACCAACCAAAGTCCAATATTTCTACTGACTACAACATGCTCGAATTTAGTGTAAATAATGTAACCATTAGTGATGGACTTAAGAGACATTAAAAGCAGCCTTATCCATGGGCTGTCGGTGGGGACGTGTCATTTATTTGCACTTAGATAAACCACTTTTGCACTAGTATCTCAGTGTGGGACTAAGCATTTTCTGTTTTGAAATGTGAGTGCTCTCAATGTTTAAAAGCATAATTTATATAATAAACTGCAGAAGAAAAGCTAAAGATGAAAGTGGTCTTAAACATGTTCTTAACGTGGTGTTTATTATTATTATATCACATCTCATGCTTGAAATGTAAGTATCAGGAAGAGAAAATAAAGTTCTGGCTTGGAATTTGAAGAAAAGGAGTTTAAACAGGTAGTTCTTGTTGAATAATCACATTATCCATGGACAGGAAGAAGTGTTCTGGCAGAGTACGCACTCTGGTAATGGGTATGGGTTTCTCCAGCTGGGTACAATAACATTTCAGCCTCTTCTTTGCTGGGGTTTCTGTTTGTGTGTGCATGGAACCAAACCCTCAACTCAGAAAACATCACAATGACATTACCGTTGTCGCAATGGAAGGATCCGGTTGTACAGACAAATAGTACCTGCCTTAGAATTCAGCAAATGCCAGGATTTTTACTGCTGGTGGAACAACGTTGAGTAGGGATCACCACTGAGTTTAGGGCCTCACCAGCTTCCTTTGCTTATGTATCCGTTGTGTTTGACACAGCCCACAGGAAAGCATACAGACCTGCTGTCATGGAGAACTAGTTTCCAAATTATTTCTTCCTTGGCTGCTTTTGAATCAGAATTAGAAAACCGTGTGGTGGTGAGCACTTAAGGTAAAAATGTGTCCCTTGTTTTTCTTAGGGCCTCATTTCTTCAGTGTGCCATCACAGTAAGAAATTCATAATAATGCTCTAGAGGCTTTGATGCAATTTTTGTTCCAGGGTCTCAAAGCTTTCTACATGCTAATGCTGCCTCACCATCCTTGTGAAGGGTGGCTTAACCTGTGAAGAAAACGAGATCCAGAGGGAATGTGTCACACCTGGTCACTGCCTGGAGAAAGACAGCGCTCAGAGCCACCGCCAGCAACCTGAAATGGAGCTTCTCCACGTCCTAGAGAGAAGCAGCACCCGGTTCACGCTTGGTCTTAGCAATTTAACTGTGCTTGAGCACCCAAACCTGGGAGTTTTGTTGGCTACGGGTGTGCAGTGACAAGCTGTTGGTCTGGGAAGGGATCAGAGTGCTGCATCCCGATGGAGAAGCTGAGCTGTCGAGGAGAACCTCATCTCCCGTGCCAAGAGGATCTGAAGCAGCTCAGACTTTGTAGCGTGGGGAGTTCTGAGCAGTGGAAGTCAAAGGCTGAGGGCTGCCTGTGGGGTTGTGTGAGGATCTCCAAAAAGCACTTGGCAAAGCTCCTCCCTGGCAACTAATGGCTGGGGACAGCTGTGGAAAGGAGGAAGGGAAAAATTAGCTGGGCTGAAACACGTCCACTTTAGAGAGGGAAAAGCGAGAGCCGTTCCCAGGAGCAGGCTTCCTGCTGCAGCCTGTTGGTGGGACGGGCACAGGGCTGCTGTTTGGAAATGTCGGTGCTTTATGGAAGAAATGGGAGAAATCAGTGAGTGGGGGGAGCCGCGTTTCACATCACCCTGTGCACGCTGGTGGCCGTGCTGAAACTCTGCTGGCACCCTGCAATCCAGCTTAGAGACACTGCGGGGTTCTGCGAGGTGGCTGCACGCTGCTGAGCCCCATGGGGCATCCCCAAGGGCAGGGCTGGGGCACCGGGCTTCTGCCAAATCTAAGCATGAACTGCAAAATTCAGAACCAGGTTTTAGGCTCTCTCATGGCTGCTGGCACTCAGAGGTGGGTTTTGAGCTCGGCTGGGGTTGTTGGTTCCAGCCCAGTGCCTGGACACCATCTTCTCACTGCTTTCCTGGAGCAGGGTCTGGGTTAGGTGCAGCTAACCTGGAACTGTGAAAGGAAGACTCCTATATGTGCCACAGCTCTGCTATTCTTCTCTTTGTGTGAGTATGTAAAACACCTACAATGTGTAAATATACACTTTATACAGATATATACACAGGGAGTTTAAAATAAATCTTTTCAAAATATTGTTCCTGAGATGCATTAGCATGAAATTGCAGAGGGTGTAGTGCAAGCGTGCTCAGTAGGTTCTGAAGTTAAAAAATCCAAGAGAAGGAGTTTACAGTAGGGAAAAAAAAGCTTTTATTTCACTGGTGAGTAAATAATTACAGGAGATGCTGTGGGAGAAGTTCAGGTGTGCAGCTGCAGCAGGGAAAGCAGCTGGAGCTCTGGGTGCTGCCTGTGGAACCGCGTGCAGGCAGAGCGGGGGGAGGCAGAGCTGATCACACCGTTTGGCTTTTTTCAGAGCTTGTGCTTTGTTCCTGGCAGCTGAGATGCTTTAGAGCTGGTGTAAAGGACTACGGGGTTTCTACAAAACGAGACGTTCGCTCCGTGTTGCTCAGCACCCTCCCACCCGCGGCAGCCCCAGGGCAGCTGGCTCTGCCCAGCCCCGACGGGCACCCCAGGGAGGTTTGTCCGCCTGATGGCTGCACCTGGGCTGGGCTTGGTTTATGCTTCTTTTATTTCACTCCTTCTCTAGTCCTGCTATCTGCTGTTACCACTGCTGCAACATCTTTTTGCTGCCTAATCTGTAATTTGCGTTTCAAAAGCAATATGATTTTTTATTATTTTTCCCCAGGCTGCTTTGGAGAGTTTGACTTGTCGAGAGTTTGATGTTTAAAACCCCAGGGAAGAAACCTGCGAGGGGCAGCTCTGCCCAAGAAGGAATTGTGCCTGCGTTCTCCTGGCCATCATCAGGCAGGAGAGAGCAGGAAAAGATCTGCACATGTTATCTGCTGTTATTTTGGGAGAAGGAAGGACAAAACAAAAAGCTGCAGCCACCCTGGCTAGCTGAAGTTCACTGAGGTCCTGCAAGTGTCTGTCTGGCAGCAGCAGGGAGCGTGTAACGGATCCGTGTGCGTGTGACTGCCGGGTGGGTTCTATTTATGTCTCCGTAAACACGGAATGATGAAATGAGCTCCGCAGCCATGGTGCTGGGGCAGTCCTGGGCTGACCCGGGCAGCTGTCCCCTGGGCCTGGGGAGGGCAGCGTGGATTTACACCGTGCTGCTGGGAGCTGTTTGCTGGAGGAGAGGCAGGCAATGGGCACAGAAAGCCCCCAGCGTGCTGCTGGGCAGCAGTGAAGGTGCTGGGAGGCGGAAAATTTGGAAGGTGTGCTCCTTCCCCTGTAACTCCAGTGTATTAGGGATGTCCTAGTAATAAGCAAGTTTTCTACCCAATGGCTTGCTGGTTTCTGGGAGCTTGGTAGTGCCAGGTGTTTCAGCGCTAGCACCAGGTGCTTGTCTCACCTTCCACGTCTGCATTTGTATTTCAGCGGCAGCCAGCGAGCCGTGCTTTCTTCATACAGGAGGATTGCAAAAGCAAAACCAGAACGATGGCTCCAGGTTCACCGCTGGGAAGCGCGAGCAGAGCCAGGCGGGCAGGGATGAGTCAGTGCAGCAGCGGCTGTTTGCTGGTAAACAGGGGCTGGCTGCGCCGTGCCCCCCGAGGGGCTGGGGAGCGCTGATGCAAACTGATGAGTCACAGTTTGAAACAATGGTTTCTTCATGCAAAGTGACTCAGGATAACAGAAAAACAGGTTTTTCAATAAGCTGAAGCCTATGAAAATGCAAAAAGGAATCAAACAGCGGGACACCTTTAACCCTGTGTTGGAAGCATTCGGTCTTTCCCTAAGAAGCCACACGGTGCTGGTGGTGAGGTTGGTGTGGGGCTGTGTCACCTCTGCAGAAAGCACAGCCCGTCACCTCCCCTCGCCCCAGAACACGGGGATGTGCACACATGGCAAATTGCCTCTTCCAGGACCCAACAGCACTGCTGGGATGGTGCTGTGAGAGCAGCAAGCTCTGCACCAGAGGGCCTGGGTGCCTCTGGCAGGGGTCAGCTGTGCCCCTTCTGCGGTTTACATGGTCCTACCAATGCCCGTTTTGGGTATTTGGTGGAGTTTTGTTGCACAAATGTACCAGCTCAGCAATCCGAATGCAAATATGTACGTTTTGTAAGGATTTAAATAAACCAGAACAACAAGGTAAAGGGGAGGACAAGCCACGGTCTGTCAACAAAAGCAATGCAATCAGATTAACCAAGCAAGCCCCAAAAATATGTTAATTTCCTTTCTTGTCCCACCTGCACTTACATGGGGGCAGCACCTTCCCGACACCCCCCTCGCCCTCCCCCTCGCCGTGCTCCTGTTGCATTGCTCGGAGCTGGTGTCAGCGGCTCCGAAGTCAGCTGGCACCTGGCCCTGCAGCCCGGGCTGCTCCCGCTGCTTTCTGTCTATAGGTGGCAGCAGTCCTTAAAATCTGCAACCTCACCGCATTTTTTTTTTTTTTTTTTTTTTTTTTTTTTTTTTTTTTCAGGAGCCCGATGAGGGTTGTGCAACGATTTCCAGAGCTCGGGTGCATGAAGCTGGTGCAAGAGGAATGATTTTCAAGGAACGAAGCATCCTCTGCAGCTGTTCACCTGGTTGCTCTGGGAGGACAAATGGCAGAAAGTCAAACGTGGTGCGTTACGGGGGATGAGAGTTCTGGCCCAACACACCTTGGTGGTCTCCTTCTCCTGGGTGACAGCGATAGGACGAGAGGTGATGGCCTCACATTGCGCCAGGGGAGGTGCAGGTTGGATATTAGGAAAAATTAATACTCTGAAAGAGCAGTCAGGCACGGGCACAGCTGCCCAGGGAGTGGTGGCATCACCATCCCTGGAGGTGCTCGAGGAACGTGGAGATGTGGCACTTGGGGACATGGCTCAGTGGGCACGGTGGGATGGGCTGGGGTTGGACGTGGTGATCTCAGGGGGCTTTTCCAACCATAACAGTTCTGTGATTCTGTGATATTGGCTGATACGCTATCAATACCAAAAACAATGTTGGCAGTGTTGGCAGGGGGGAGCTCGAAGCTGGCAAGATGGGGAGGCCCACGGGCTGCTAGCATGGGGAGCACGTGCCGCAGGAGGCAGGGGGCTGCTGGCTGCAGCCCTTGGGGATTTAATGGGGCTTGCTGTAAGCAATGAGTTGTGGTGAGACCACAGAGTGGCAAAGCATGGGACAGGACGGTGCCGTGCTGTCAGCACCTTTGCTGGTTCCCTTCCTTGGAGGAGCAAGGGTGATGGCTCCAGCTTCTGGGCTGAATTCCCCTATATCTACATCTCACCTGCAAAAATTAATCCTTTCTTTAGTTGAATCAGGTACTCTGCCTGCCCTTTAGTGGACGGGGTGTTCCTAGCGTGATGGTAATGGCTCTGAAACTGTGAAGGAGGCAGGATGTTTGTCAGAGTGAGCCAGGCCAAAGTGAAATGTTACAAACTGCACATGGTGTTTCTGTGCATGGCCATGCTGGTGGGCTGTGCATCGTGATGAGTGGCGTGTCGAGATGGATGGTGTGTTGAGATGGTCATCATGTTGAGATGGTCAATGTGCTGACATGGTCAATGTGCTGAGTTGGGCTCCGTGCTGAGATGGTTGTAGTGTTGCGATGAGCACTGTGTTGAGATGCCGACCCATCTGGCCTCTCCACCTTGCCATTTCCCAAGAGCTGCTCTGCAGCAGGGCTCAGAACTGAGGCACAACTGCGTGTTGACGCGGTGAGCTCGCCTTGTAGGCAGAATTCCCCATGTTTTGACACCTCTCAGAACCCAGCAGCGGTGAGAGACCGCTTCTGCAGAGGAGCAGTGCCTCTCAGCCTGCCCTTGACAGCTGCAGCTGACAGGAAGATGAGGGCTTAATTACTTTGTAATTAAGCTCACGTTACCATCTTATGTCTGTTTAGTGTCTAATGCAAAATGAGCTGCTGATCTCCGTCTCGTTTGCAGTGGCCTTTCATTAGGAGGCAGTGGCGTGGGGACACGGATGGATGGGGATGGGGAGGGGGATGGGGATGGGGATGGGGAGGGGGCCCTGCCCCCCAGGATGGAGGCAGCTGAGCTCTGCGTACTGGGGGCTTTTCCCCTCCACCACTCACTGGGTTCACAGGGAGCAATTTCCATGTCACAGACACCGCAGAGCACAAAATGCAGGTTGCTGCAACTGTGAATACAGTTGTGCCTGTGAGATACGAGGTTAAAAAATCCCTTTTGGGTAAATGCAGGTGGTGGGATGCTCTGCTCGAATGCCCCAAATGCCTCCGTACCCGCGGGCGGGAGCTGCCTGCGAGGAGCTTTAACCTGGAGTTCGGCTCTGCTCCATTTGGGCCATTCTGCCTCGTACTGTTTTTCTCTTAATGGGGGGAGAAGGAAACATTTTAACAGGTGTTAGGCTGTGGTTGTTCTAAAGGCATTTCGCAGCACAGCTCACATCTGCAATAGGAAAGCATAAGCGGGGTGATGTGGGTTATTGTGGTACATTGACAGTTTAAGCGCAGCACTCAGTGCAAAGCCCTTCTGCTGGGGCTTGGGCTGTTACCGTGCTGCTCCCAGCCTCCGTCTGTGCCCGATGCCACGGCACACTGAGCGCCTGCCATTCCTGCCCGGAGAAGGTCAGCCTCTTTGAAAGCCCCCGAGTCCTTCTGGCTGGGGCTGGCACGGCTTCCATCCAAGGAGAGCGTCGGCGTGGTTCTGGAGATGCATGGCATGGAGCAGCCCCGATGCAGAGCCCAGTGCCCGGAGTGGCCGCGTCTTGGTGTCCCTGGCCAGGCTGTCCCTGCTGCAGCGTTCCCCGCACTCTGGTCCATGCGTTGGGTTTGCTCCACGTGAGGACATCACCCGACCTCAGCGGGGAGCAGGGTCGCGGTGCCCGCTTTGCTCTCCATCGTGCTGACATCGGGCAGAGCTCCACAGCCCTGGGGCAGAAAATTGCTTTGGGCAAAGGGGAGCCCACTGGAGACGGCTCCCCCCGAGATCTTGCTGCTCATCTGGCCGGCTGCTGGTGGGAGCCCATGGTGAGCCCTGGGGACACGCGGGGTGCTGCAGGAGGGGGCTGGGCCATACCTGCCCCTGTCCCCGTCCCACAGTGAGGGCTGGCAGCTCGCTGTGTGTGTGCATGCGGTGACGCAGGGGCACAGCATCCGGTGCTGACACTGCCGCGGGGAATTTGGGCCAGTCATTAGAGGAGCAGAGCAACGGCGTGAGCCGGGCTCAGGGCTGGGTCCCCACGGGGCCGTCGCGCTCTGGGATTTACCTTTAGGTTTAGATCTGACGGCATTGTGGGGTGAGAAGGGAATTCCCAGTGATACCATTGCTCCAATCAGGTCCAAGAGCATCCTAACACCGGGACAAGGAGTGCTCCTGCTTGCAGCCCCTGCAGCCCCGGTGCGGGGTTTCGCGTCCCCCGCGAGTTTCGCTCTGACTGTGGGGCTGCGATGAGTCAGCAGCTCAGAGCGAACCCGGACGGAAGCGGCTGCACAGGGCTGGGAGGGGGTGGTGGGGACAGCCCCAATCAGAGCCCCCTGGGGACTGTGCAGGGGACAGGATGGCTTTGCCACCAGAACCCCACTGCTCCCATAGAGCCCCAACCACATCCCAACCCCACAGCGGGGCTGCCTGCATGCTCACACCGAATCCCGGTGCAGAGCCTCCTCCCGAGGGCCTGCTGCCATCTGGACCATGGGGAAGCACAGCAGCAGCATCCCCTGGAGCCAACCTTCACTTTTTTTTCCCTTGCAACCACTAGACCTGTGGCATAGGAAACACTACCTTATCATTTTTCTCCATGTAAAACCATCCCAAATACTCCACAAGTATTTGCCTCATGCTGGTCCCATCCGCACGCTGACATTTCTCATCCCTCTGTTGTTACAGATGCTGTGAAGTCAGTAACCCCAAAATGTCACAGCTGCAGGTTGGTATCACGCAGGTAGGATGGGGTGGTTAAATATGGAATCACTCAACACCTAAATATTGGATGAGAGACAGCAAAGCCTGCAGGAATGGGAACAATTCAGTGCACTACATCCATGGGCTCTGCATCCCCGCCCAACGCCAAATGGCCTGGGAGAGGCAAAGTGATGGAGCTTCACCAGAAAGTTTTGGGAAGTGCACAGAGAGCTCCTCCCGCTGAAGTTCAAAGCTCCCCACGTGCCATCCCCCAGTCAGAAGCACTGCGTGGATCCCACTCACTCATGAAGGACAGGAACGCACCCTGCTCGTCCCTGGGCACCGTGTGAGCTTTACCTGGGTGTCCCACACAACCAGCCCTGTTTTTAGTGCAGCTCTCACAGGGCTGTGGGCATGGTGATGTCAGCACAGCAGTGCTGGGGCTGCTCCTCCACCCAAAATGGGGATGGGAATGAAGATGGGGATGGGTATGAGGACGGGTTGAGGATGGGGACTGGGTTGGGGTTGAGGAAATGATGGGGATGGGAATGAGGGTTGGGATGGGAGGGGGATGGCGATGAGAATGGGGATGCTCGGGCAGCACACACTCACGTGGCCACCCTGCTCCCAGCCCTGCACCCACCTCCCTCCAGGCATCATCTGGATGCGTTATTTCACCGTGGGTATTGGTTTTATTGCCCCTTTTGCCTTTCTTCCAGGAAAAACTCCATGGTATCAATCAGACAATCTCAAACTCATCGCGGGGCTGCAGGTGCCCGAGCTGTACCAGCAGTATTTTAACCTCTGCGCTTTCTCCTGGCATTCCGTGTCAGCATTATAAAGTACCACTTAAAATGTGAGCACACACAGTCAATTATTTTCAGCTTTATTGCAGCTGAACGCCCAGCAGCAGCTCCTGCACCGACCACCGCGCGATGCTCAGCAGAACCTCGATGTGTGCGGGGTGCACCTGGGGCAGCCTCCCCCCATGGGCTGTGGCCCCCTGGCCCCCCAGCCCCCCCATCTCCTCGCTCTGCACCTCTACATGGATGAGGTCTGGGATCCGTGGCTGGGGATGGGCACAGCGACGTTGCTGTAAAACCACCCCCATCCCATGTGTGAGTGTTTGGGTTTTGGGTTTTGCCTTGCAGGGACGGGGTCCTCGGTTGCAGCAGGATTTTTCCCGTGTTTTGTGGGTAGTCATAGGTTTGTTTATTTTTTAGAGTTTTTTTTAATTATTATTCATCTGTTGCAATCACAGCAGACGCATCATTTCACAGCCCTAGATGGAAATCCAAAACCAAAGAACTATTTTTAGAGCACAAAATGCCTCCCCTAAACGCATTGACTTTGGAAGAATAAATATTAAACGTGCTCGTGTCACATTTGAGGCATTTATGCAGGAGCACAGCAGCAGCAGTTTTAATGGTTGGAGAAAACAGCGTTGTGTCACCGACACTGAATCAAACCCAATGCAGAGAGATCCCACCACCATCCTTTCGGGATAAATTGAGGGGAAATTAATTCACTTTCCCATCCATTTGCTGACACTGGGGCAGCTCTGCCACGCTGGTATTTGCAGCGATGCTCGCAGTCCTTACGCAGAACACACCGGGGCGGCCCAGCATTTATTTATTTTGCAATTAAAGCTGAATGATTCTGTGCCTGCTCCCCCAGCTGTGGCACTGAGCTCTGCCTGCACACATGGGGGAACGGCGTCCCTGCTCCGCTGGGTGACGGTGGCAGTGACGGTGGCAGTGACGGTGGCAGTGACAGTGGCAGTGACGGTGGCAGTGACGGTGGCAGTGACGGTGGCAGTGACGGTGGCAGTGATGGTGGCAGTGACGGTGGCAGTGACGGTGGCAGTGACGGTGGCAGTGATGGTGGCAGTGACGGTGCCCCCAGGCTGCAGTCAGGGGCTTGGGGGGGTTGGGCACCAGCACAGGGGGTGTCAGGGCTGGTGGCTGGGACATGCCCCAAGTAGTGTCCTCAGCTCTGGTCAGTCTGGGGGACAACTGGCCACTGGGGCTGCCTGTCCCTCGGTCTGATCTTTGTGCTGTCAATGTTCGCTGTAAGATTGACAGAGCCTGGGCTGCTGCTGGACACTGAGGCTTGTTTGGTGGATGCGCTTTGTTCCATTTGTTGGCAAAGTGGGAAATCGAAGCAGTCGTGGTGTGCAGAGAGGGTGCAGAAACATTAAATCTAAGATGGGGGCTGTGGGGAGGGAGAAAGGGAAATCCACCATGTTCTTATAGGATCATAGAATCACAGAACCATTAAGGCTGGAAAAGCCATCTGAGATCACCACGTCCAATACCAGCCCATCCCCACCATGGCCACTGAGCCATGTCCCCAAGTGCCACATCTCCATGGTTCCTGAGCACCTCCAGGGACGGTGACCCCACCACTCCCTGGGCAGCTGTGCCGGTGTCTGACCGCTTTTTTGGACTACAAATGTTTCCTATTATCCAACCTGACCCCCTCCTGGTGCAACGCGAGGTCATCACCTCTTGTTCTATCGCTGTGACCCGGGAGCAGAGCCCGACCCCACCTCTACAACCTCCTTCCAGCTGTAGGGAGCGACGAGGCCTCCCCTGAGCCTCCTCTTCTCCCGACTCAGCCATCCCCGTTCCCTCAGCCGCTCCCCACAGCACGGTGCTGACCCTGCACCGCTTCGCTGCCCATCTCCGGGCACGTTCCAGGGCCTCGATGTCTTTCTTGTAGCGAGGGGCCCAAAACCGAACCCAGTGCTCGAGAAACTGAGAAACTCAGCGCTGGGCACAGAGCACGCCGACACGCATGCACACATAAAACACTGCTTTATTGACTGCATTTGCCAACACATTGAGGAATGCAAAGGTTTTGTTTTGTTGGTTGTTTTTGTCTCATAAGCAATGGGCCATGGTCCCAATGTGTATTAAAGCATACACTGTACCTAAACAGGATGAAAATAATGGCAGACAGAGCTATTCCAAGGCAACACAAGTAGCATGCATAATACAGTCTCACACAGAACAAGTCTGATAACATTATATTGCTTTAAGGATTAACTAACATGGAAAATGTACAAAAAGGAGAAATAGGTTTTTGCATTAATGAAAAATACATTTTTTCTCTACAAAGGAATTTCTAATACAAGAAAATAAATATTGCAACATAAGCCAAAAATAATTTAAAATTGCTCTTTTCAATATATTTTCAATATTTCTCTTTTATATTAACAAATGGCACATCACGTTCTTTGAAACAAAGAAAACAGAAGGGTTTCTCCTCCTGCGACATTCATATCGTTTCCTGTGACTGATGTGGAGTGGGCCTGGGCTGTGTGCGATGGAGCAAAGCGGGGCACTAAGGAACAACCGGCGCTGCCCGGGCGCTCCCGCGGGCGGGTGGCAAAGCCAGAAGAGGTGCAAAAAGACCAACGGGATTGGGGAAAACCAGCGTGACCCAGCAGGACTGTCCCCAGGGCGCGGGCATGGGTCGGTGCGGGGCTGCCCCGGTGCCCTCTTACAGTGCAAATGTCGATTCCTGCAGCTTATACGTCTTAAAAGACAACGTTTCTCTAACAAAATAAAACCATTATATATAATTTCTCTTTTTTCTCTCTCCTCATTTCAAAATACATTTACAGTATCATCAAAAATATCGCCTGTGTGCATCCCTCCCCCGAGCACCCTGGCTGGCCCTCCCCACCCAACCCAATGGCAAACCGCCATGGCCGCCATTTTGGGAGCGCCCCGTGCCAGCCACCGTGTCGGGGCCCGGCGGGGCAGCCTGGCTGTTCCTTAGGTGTCCCCTTTTGCTTTCCTGTACTGAGAAGACAGTAGTGCGAAGCGGATGAGTGGAGCTGCGTACAGTGAAAGTTGTGGATTGCTTTTTTTTAACCATAACTGAGTGAAGCACACGGAAGCAAGATTCATTAAAAGGCAGCATATTGATTATTGTTATGACTCTTATACTAGGATACTGTAGCTAAAGCTAGCAAGCCTGATAAGATAAACTAAGTCCTATTTACTGTATTTAACATTATCTGAACATACTGAGCCTTAATTAATGAGCAGATTTTCATTTCCAACCTCAATGGATTATGCGAATTTGTAACAAGGGTGGTTCCTGTTCTGCTGATTCGCGCTCTCGTCTCTCCCCCCCGCGTGACGCCGTTCCCACGCGGGGCAGGAACGCTCCCAGCGCTCCCGGGCTCAGTTCGCTCCGTGCTGGGGTCACCCGGGACCTGGGGGTCAGCTGGGCTGCTCTTGGTGGACTTTGCTGCAATTTTACCACTAATAAGGACTTCTGAAGGCTGATCAAGATGATCTACTCTAAAACACCGGGAGAGTCGATCGAAGGAGTCTCAGAGTTTCAAAAGAAAGCTCACAGTGAAATGAGCAAAAAGCACTGGAAATCAAAACGGAGGGAGCGGGCTGGGAGCGCAGCACCCTCCGAGCAAGCTTGGAACCGAACGCCGCAGCAGTGTGGTATGAGTGTGTCTTTAGTCCTTGGTTGCTAAATAACTTCCCATTTTTCCTACTGGCAAGTCTCCGGTTTCTGGCTGTGCTGCTTGACTGTCAAAGTATTCTTTGGCATCCACAAAAATATTTGACTGCTCTGTTTGACAATTGTAAGGTTTTCTGTTTAAAGTGATGGGTTTAACCAGTTGCAGAAGTGTCCCAGGTTAGGTTTTTTTTTTTATTATTTTTTTAAAACATTTTATTTTATTTTTAAAAAACAACAACAACAAAAGTTTCAGTGAATTCCATTTTTGTTCCCTGAGCTCACACTGGGGTCACTCCAATAGAACACGTAGCACGACTCAACTGTGACCTTTGAAGCCAAAACCGAAGTAATGGTGCAATTAAGTGCAAACATGGAAATTCGCCTGACTCGTAGGTAACATGGGCTTCCGAACAACACTTAAGGCTTATTGGGGACATTTTATGCATTAAATTATTGTCCTATTTATCATGTCAGCTTCTGTGAATCACCCTCCCACGAGGAGTCAACAGCTTGTAACCAGGATTTAAGGAATTAAAAAAAAAAAAAAAAAAAAAAAAAAGATGGGGAGGAACAAATTCACCATTTCCATTGTAGCGTTTCGCAGGAAAACCGAACGGCCAAGGCGAGGACACCCCCTGCCCTCGGGGCACGGCGCGTTTCGCCCTGGGCCGAGCACGGTGCGGTGCCGGGGGGACCGGGTCGGCCACGGGAGATCAGCGCCGGCCATGGGGCTGCAGCCGGCCCGGTTCCCCCAACACTTTTAAAGGATTTTTTTCTCCTCTGTCCTTCCCCACGCCTCCGCTTCGGCTTGCTGAGCGCTACCCCATGCACCTGAGCCAACCACTTCAGTCCGTCCAACGCCCTCCGGGGGCTGGGGCCGAGGTGCCACCTTGGAGAGAGGGACACGTCCCCGATGGCTTCCGATCAGAGGGGAAAAAACAATGACCAGGGTTTTTCTACAAACAGAAACGTAACATCGCTCTCGCCCAGCCCGAGCGCTCTCCCCCACCAACTCTTTGTGCTTTTGTCGTTGTTTATTTCAGCATCGTGTACTTCCCTCCCTTGTTGACGCGCGTGCCCACGGGTATTTCCCCGCTCAGCTCCCGGACCCTGCCCTCGCCCCGACCCAACCCAAGGGGAGAGATCTGCCCCTCTGGAATAATGCCCATTGCGTGGTCACCCCTGCAGGGACCGGGGCTGCCGGACCCCCAGGGCGTGCCGGGAGGGGACAACTACTGTCACGGCAATCTACGTCGGTGAAGCTGAAGCTGTATCTCAGGCATAAAGAGAAGAGAAACACAACGGTGCCGAATTCCCAACTATATATACAGATTAAAAATCCCCCTTTCGCGGCGATACCAGGCAGAAATCGGACATGGCAGTTGTGACGGGCGGAGCAGGCCGGCGGCGCGGCGTTAGGAAGCCAGGATGCTCATCCGCACGATCTCCTCGCTGCCCGGCTCCAGCTGGCCCCGCTGCGCCCGGCTGCCCCGCGGCTCCCCGTCCGAGTCGCTCATCTCGGCGTCGGAGAAGTACCCGTCCGTCTCGGCCTCGAAGCGGCGCAGGGGGGCCCCGCCGGCGCTGTCGGCCTTGGGGGGCTGCGAGCGCCGAGTCCCTCGGCTCTCCTTTGGTAACTTGAACCGCACGACGGTTTTCGGGCTGCCCACGGGGTCAGGCACTTGAGCCGCGGGGCTGGGCTCGGGCCGAGCGCCGTTGGCCGCCGCCGCCTTCTCCTCGCCCCTCGCGCCTGACGGGGCCTGCGGGTCGCTGCCTTTGGGGCCGGGCCCTTTCCTCACCGCCCGCTTGGTCTCACCCGATCCCCTGCGGTCCGCGGGCCGCGCCGCCCCTTTCTCCGCCCTGCCGGGCCGTGAGTCGTGGGCGCAGGGCTTGGCGGCGTCATCCGACAGGTCGCTGCCGTGGTTAGTCCACCGCTCCGAGCCCTCCTGCTGGCTCCTGAAGACGGCGTTCAGGCCGCTCCTGGGCAGCTTTTTCTTAGTGTTCGTTCTCGTTTTGCTTTTCACCTTCTTGGCGGCCTCGCTCTGTTTGAAGGGGGACCTCAGGGAGTGGTCCATCATGAAGCTGAGCAGCGTCTCCTCGTCCTGGAGCAGCTCCTCGGACAGGCCGGGCGTGCTGTCCTCATGGTGCGCGTTGTTCAGGGACCACTCGCTCATGGCCATGTTCTCGGCAGTGATCTGCACTGACTGCGCCAGCCAGCTGTTGAAGATGGTCCCGTCGATGGGGAAGGAAGTCGACAAGCCTGGGAAAACAGAAGCGGAGAACTGGCTCAGAACCCAGCAGCAGCCACTCTTCCCTTTGAGCAGGGACGCAGAGAGCTCAGCAGAACTCCCTGGCACTGGAGGAGCTCAGGATGCTGCCTACACTGTGCCATGCAGGGAGCCAGGAGCGGGTTTGCTGCAGCACTAACGGTGAGACGGACCCAATGGGGTCACGCCATGTATGGCTCTGAGCTGGGCACCTCCCTGCAGCACAGGAACACAACCCAACGCCAGCATGGGGGGACTGCTGTCCCCTCCCGAGGAGCCACCACACTGTCCTGCACAAGGACACGTCCCGTCTCAGTGCCACCTCACTGCCCCGTGCCTGCAGCACCGCGCTAACCCCGCTCCCAGGGGCAGCAGGGATGAGAGGCCGCAGTGGAAAAAGCAGAGAAGCATCCGGATGACTCTAAGCAAGAACGAGCATTACGGGCTGCGATGTGCCGAGAAGCGATGGCGCAGGCGTGTACCCACCCAGCACAACCAGCTGCAGCCCCACAACAGAAACCATCGCTCCGCACTGCCGCTGGCTGCATGGCTGGGGAGGACGGCATGGGACCGCTGCTGCAAGGCACGTGCTCACCTGTCAAAGCAGCAGCGCAGGGAGCGAGCAGTGGAGCTGTCAGTCATGGCACGGTGCTCGCACCAGCCCCAGCAGCACCCATGCGGTGCACGAGCCGGTGCCGCCGTTCTGCACGGGCGAGCACCCCAGGGGTTCTCCGTCTGCATGCAGCTGCAGTGAGCACAGCCCGGGGCTGTCACCCAGAGGAAGCCCTGGGGCCTGCCCACATCTCCCCGCAGTCCCGCAGAGCACAGCCCCAGGGGTGCTGCTGAGCACAGGGCAGCCAGCACAGGGCGGAGCTCAGGCACCCAGGCGTGCCTCCCCCATCACCAGCCCCAAGCGATGCCTCAAGCTCGTTGCAACACCCAGCACATGGCGAGACCTCAGGGAAGCTTCGCAAGACCTCGCTCCTCTCCCCCGCTGCCTGGTCTTCCAGGCTGACAGAAGGGCGGTTTCTCTCCATGACCCCACCCATAGCTCCATCCAGTAGGACACCATTTGCCTCCCAAAATTCCCTCTGCTCTGCTGGCGAGGTTGCAGCCGATGGAGAGGAGCAGGAGGTGGGAGAAGCACCCGCTGGAGCAGCACTGATGGTGCTGGAGCTGCACACAAGCAAAATGGCGCAGAAGATGCACGGGTTGGCCCTGCTCTGGAGTGGGTAAGTCTGATTTTATCACCAGCAAATGCAATTGCAGCTTTTCTCATGCATTCTCCCAATCTGGGTGCAACCCCCAGGCTGTTTTACACCCCGGGCCCACTGGGGTGAGGTCCCTGCTGCAGCTCCAGCCACAGGACCACGGCCGTGGGGGCTGATCCCATACAGGATGGGCTGGGGGCTGCCCCGCGCTCCGCAACGCTGCTCCCCAAAAACGGGATGAGCCCACGGGCAGCTCTGCGCCCATAAAATCAGACTTACCCAGTTGTCCCAACACAGTTTCGTTGACTGATTTCCTTTGCTCTTTCTTCTCAGGGCTATTTTTTCTACCATCTCTTCCTTTCCTCCTCGGGTCACTTTTCTTACCCTTTGTCTTCTTCCCAGTTTGTTCTGGCATTTTTTAGAGAAAAAGGAAAACTCCGTGTGAGACGAGGCACCAGGGACTGCGGCGAGCAAGCTCCCCGGGGCACACCCCTGGGGGGATGAAGGCTGGGCCATTCTTTGGTCAAAGGTAGTCGGACGTCTGTACAGGGTAAGAAAACATGAATCCTGGAGGCTGCATGATGAGGTCTGAGCTGTGAGCTTGGCACAGCCACGGCAGCAGGACCACTCGCTGGAAACCACACTGCCACCAGCAGCCCATCCTGGAACGGGGCTCTGGGGCTGCAGTGAGAAGCAGAGGGAATACCCCCAAACCCTGCTCTGAAACCTCCCAGAGACCAGGAACAACCCCAAACCCTGCTGTGAAACCCTCCAGGAGGCCAGAAAGAACCCCAAACTCCACTCAGAAACCCTCCAGAAGACCAGGAACCCTCCAAACCTTCCAGTGCATCACAGACAGTGCCGGCGTGCACCCAGGCTGGCTGTGGACACCGCTGCAGGAGGGACTGAGCTGCAAAACGTGTGGCAGAAATGGCACGGCACCATTTTACAGCAGACCTCGATATGATTTTACCTTTCTGCTCACACTCCTATCAGGCAGTGGTGGAAAAAAACAAAGCTATAAAACCAGTGTATTGAATATAACTAAAGGGAGTAGGAGAGATGAGCAACACCGCCTATGGGAAGCCAGGAATGTAACTGGGAGCTATGCAGGCATTCAGCTAAAAATCAATATTTCCTAAATGGTTTTGAATTTCGACTGGATTTATTCCTCTTGGGTAAATAGGATAAATACATACCCTATAAAAGCACAACTTGTATTGCCAAGCGAAATACTCCAAAGGTTGTTTCTTACTCTCTCAGGCCATTCCCCCAGAAAAGTCCATACTAAAATGTCTGTATTGATTTTTGAGGGGTGAAGGACATCGCCCTTAAACCAGAATTTGGGCAGCTGATGGGAGTGGAGGCGAGACACACAGCCTTTCAGTTTGGCCAACAGCTTGGCCCTGCACACGCCGTGCAACCACCAGATCGACGACTGCAAGAACGGGACACTGCTCCCGATGGAAGTTATTTTATTCGCTGGGCTGGCTCGGCGGAGGCTGGCGATGGGGACAGCCCAGAGAACAGCCTCTCCCCTTCCAGCTGTGCTGGCAATGCACAAGGCGAGCAGAGGGCATCTGCACAGCACCTGCAGGCACAGAGGACTGGCAGAGCCAGGGCTGCCAGCCCAGAACCCCACGTAAGCGAAGGGCTCACCACAAGAAAGAAAAGCAAAAGCAAAATTGCTATTTGTTACATTCCTGCCAAATAATGGGAGAAACTCAGGGCACATTTTTCACTTTGCTTGCAAAATAAAAATATAACTTTGTTTAGACAGCACAATGGATCTGAAGAGGAACGCGAGCATTGCTTTTTGAAGAGGAACCTGTCAAAATAGTAGCCATGTTTCAAAGGCAGACGGTGTTTTCTTTCCACTTCATGCAATAAAAATAAGGGAGGGAGAGGTGGGTTCATCTTACATGGGCAGTTCTCACTGATTTTATTAAAAATCTCCTGCTGAAATCATCGTTTGTCAGTGAGAAAAATAAACCCCTCAAGTCTGGAGCTTTATAAGGGAACCACTCCAAAAAAAAAAAAAACAACCTGTGCTAAAACCATCTCTGGAATAACTCCAACAGAGTTTGGATAGAACTACATAAAAGCAGTTAAAAACTGGCCTGATCTGGGCAAAACAATGTAGAGTTCCTTCTTTCTGTGAGAAACCACAGGTGTGCAGGGCAGCAGCACAGACGGATTGCTGCAGGGACCATTGGCCACTGATTTCAAATCACTCAGCCACCAAGCCACTTTTCAATCACTAACGATGCAGAACATGGCAGCAAGGCATCCACAGCTTCGGTCCCGCAAGCTGCTGAGGAGCTTTAGCTCTGAGTACTCTCACCTGCAACCCAGGAGGCTCAGCAAAACGTGGGGGTGCTGAGAGCAGCGTGTGGGATGTGGGTGCTGAGGGTGGGACCAGGACATGGGGATGGAGGAACGATGGACTGAGAGTTGGGATGTGCCAAAAATAAACACCAAAATGCTCTTTCATCCATGGAAAGAGCACCAGGGAGGCCAACCCAGCACTTACTGCTGCTCTTACCTGAAGGCTGCACCGCTGTGAGTGGGGCCAGCATCGCCTGCCTGCATTTGGGACTGCAATGAATGGGGCTAGCTCCAGGCGAGGGAACCGAGGAGACCCTATGCACCAACACAGAGGAGTGCGGGTGCCTGATGTCCCGCTGGTGGCCTGGAACCCCATGCCCAAACCACCAGGGACTCCAGGAGCACACTCCTGCACTTCCCACAGCAGCGATGCTCCAGCAGCAGCCCTGCCAAGCTTCAGGCTTAACCCAAAGCCCATCCTAGGAGTGAACACAGCTTGGCTCGGTCAGTCCAGAGCACAAAGCTAATGGGCAACTGCAAACCGTTAGGGGCTACATGAAAATAACATTTGCATCAAAATGCAATTACAAAGCCTGCACACCAATCTGCTGCATGAATCACTCCGTAACTACAGTCCTGTTTCTGATAGCTCACCTCCAAACACCACTCCAGCAGGAGCCCTGCTTCCCCCAGAGCACACCTGGCACTGCTGGGAGCCGTCCCCCCACCGCCACCCCAAGCTCCGGCTCTCCGTCCCCAGCTGTGTTAGAAGGGGATCTCCCACCCTGCCAAAAGCCTTCCTGGAAAAGTACTGAGCTGCAAATGAAAAACTGGGTTCAGAACAGCTGATGCGACAGCGGAGCTGTGCTCCTGAAGCAGCCCTTTGGGTTGAACCTGCTGAATTGGGGAGCAGCGACGAGTCCCTGCAGTCAGCCTGGCACCCAGCTCTCCATGCCCGCACCCTGCTCTGCTCTTGCTGAGCCACAAGCAGTGACATCTGCCACCAGCATCTAAGTCTGTTGCTGTGGTCTTTTATCCACCCATGCAAGAGGCCAATGCCTCCTTGCTGCCACACGATGGAAACTTCTGAGCCAGCTAACTCGGGAGCAGTCAGCACAAACATCCCCATGTGCCAGGGAATGGCTTCGTGGACACAACATGGGGTCTCCAGTTTGTGGCAACAGCCAGGGACACAAATGTTCCCTGTGCCAAGTGATGCAGATTCAGTGCAGGAGTTGGGTGCACAGAGCAACACATCCCCATGCATGGTGGGGACAGGACCTTCAGCCCTCCTGCAAAGCCCCTGGGGACCCCCATGTCCGCATGGCACACCCCGGGCCCCGTGCTGCCCAGCTCTGGCCACGCAGAGGGATCTGCACAGGATCCAAGCCCCACATGTCCTAACACGCACACGTCTCGGCCTCCAAAACTTCAGTCAAAGGAAACTTTTGTAAAGGAAAGCTCAGCCCAGACAGTTCCTGAAGAAACCCCAAACATGTGATGGCTTCAAATGCAACTCCAAAGCCACAAACACAACAAGCGTCAGACGAGCCTGCCAAAGCGCCAGATGCTGCTTCTGGAAAAACTGTTCTGCAGCCACAGAGCTTGGTCCTGGGCTGCCACTGCAAAAAGGAGGAGGGATGAGGGGCCCAAGGTTTGGGCATTGCTCGTTAAAAATGAAAAAAAAAGATAGAAGGAAAGCAACTTTATTTCAGCTCCTTAATAAAAAGGTATCAGAGGCTTTGCAGGAACTATGTCTGACGTTCCCTGCTAACCAGTACGTGGAGCAGGGAGAGCTACACAGAGCTCAAGGAGGTAAGAGCCATCCCATCTGCAGCTTCACTTCTGACTCCTGACACAGCCAGAGGCAACTGCACAGATCCCAGAGCTGCTGCTCTGAGCCAGGCAGATGCTGCAGAGCAGCCCCAGCTCCAGCAGCCCCAACTCAGGACTTGCTTCCAAAACGAGGGGCAGAACAAAGTGCTCCTGCAGCAGCATCTCCACACCAGCCCCCGGGATTCTGTTTTAGCATCAGCACCTGACACAGCTCATCGGGAGGGATGTGTGAAAGCAAGGACCTCTGGCACTGCAGTCACCCAGGGCAAGACTTTATTGTGTGCTTGGGAACAGAGCTGTAAATGTTTGAAGAGTCAACATACAAACCGTGCTGAAAGCACCCAGCAGGGCAGGAGCAGCTCTGGCTGCCTGTGGGCGGGGGACTGAGGCTTCAGAGCAGGGCACTGACAGCGTCTGCGAGAACAAGCTCTTGCAAGCAGTACTGACCTGGGTAAAGATCTTTCTCAATAAGTTTCATCTGGAGATGGAAGATCTGTTCCTGGAGTTTACAAATGGTGTGTTTCATTTTCTCCCGTCTCGTCACCATATAACAGAGATTTCTAACCTGTGGAAACACAAGACACAGTGTCTGTTTTAGGGAGGGCTGGAAGGGGTCCCCCGAGGCTGCATCGCTGCTTCTGCTGCCCAGGGACAGCTCTGCACCCTGGTGTCCATCCCCTCCATCTCAGCCTCACCCGGGCTGAACACAAACAAGCAAGTTAATCTGTAACCTGTCCTTCACAGGCCTGAATTCACAAGCAGGATTTGCACTTCTGCATCCTTGCTTTCAAGGGCATAAATTCAGCCTGAATAACACAGCACTCAGGCAAACAAAGGCAAGTGCACTGCTAATCTGCTCCAGCAGTCGATATTACCTTGCAGTGTTTGTTGCAGTGCATCCTTCAAAAGCTGTGCTTTTGATAAACATCAGTGCATAAACAGAGCAACATTCACCAAAAGGGAATAGAGCTGAGAACCCCAGGCACCTTACCAGAAATTGGGCTCAGGTGCAGCAGCAGCGTGGATGGATAGGCTGTTGTGATCTCCCATCAGCTGTGCACAGGCCTAATGAAGGAGTCAATGTCTCCAAAAGATTCTGGAGGTCTCAGAGGCAGGGCTGCTGTGGAAGCAGCACTGTAATGCAGACAGGGGGGGATGCAGGGCTGCCCCTGCACTGAGCCCCAGCTCCCAGTGTGAGCTGAACAACACATGGGCCCCACTCACACCTGACACAGGCACTTGCACCATAAAATGCCAAATGCCATGAGTCTATTGGGTCAATATTTCCACTCTCATCCACAAATTCTCCTTCTGCATCCAGCACGGAGGTGGGCAGGGAGGGCAGAGCCAGGTCCAGCAGCACGGGGCAGCAGGCACGGCCAGCACTGTCTGTGTGTGCCCTGCAGAACTGCCCGCTGCCCTGCAGCACGTGCTGGGGGGTACAAACACAGCAGAAGGCCCAGCTGACAGCAGGCTGTGTCAGCAGCCACGTGCAGGTGCAGCTGCCCTGAGCACACCTGGCCAGCAGCCCCCACTCCACACATTCATTCACGTTTGCTCCATGTGTACCTGCAGGATCGCTGTGTTTTGTACTAGTTCATGGCATTTTACCAACCAAGAGGGAAGCCCTAAGTGCAAACCATGAAGCACAAGAGAAAAGCTCTTCCCTGGCAAAATGCCCTTTGTGCTCCCTTCTCCAGCCCCAGCCCCTCAGGACAGCCTCTACCAGCAGCAGCTTGCACACCCACCCCGGGGCAGGATGCGTCCCGCAGCGCATGCAGCTCCTGTACAACCAGTGACATTGCAGCTGCTTGTCATGGGCACGCAGCTGCAGGCAGCCCCGTGTGACAGCAGCCAGTGCTGGCCCGGTGACATGGCTCGGTGACACGGCTCAGTGCCACCACGCAGCCCCGGGCAGCGGTGGCTGGGGGACAGCCCGGATCCGTCACCATGGCTGCAGCCATGTCAGTGTTTTCCCAGCAAATGGCTATTTTTGGCAGGGCTGGGTGAGCTGTGAACCTGCACCTGGGTACCCCAAGCAGCCAGGGACCTCACTGCTGCCTGGGGACAGGCTGGAAGCACTCAGGTGTATAGGAGAAAAAAGATTTTTTTTTTTTTTTTAATCTCCTAGCTGTAAATATCAAGAAACAAGCTCTATGCTGTATATTTTACTGCATTCTCTTTTTTGTTCTGGATGGAAGAAAACATCAAACTAAAATTTCTTTATGAGGAAAACAACTGCCTCTGGCAAGCAGTATATCAAAGTGGTTGGCAGTATCTCTTCCCCACAATTTTATACTCCTGGAAGAAAACATCACTTGTGCTCTGCTTAGAGACTGCTGGTATTTACACACACTTAGACAGCTAAACGCCACCCGCACCGCTTCCCCCAGCCAAGCTGAGATGCTGGTAGGAAAGCCTGGAAACCATACAGCTTTTAGTTAAAGCTAATTTAAACAGCCAGCTCTTGGTAAAACCTTTAAAGCAAAAAAGGCCAAGAAGAAAAGTCAGGAGGACCACATTATGATTCCCAGGAAGCTGGGACTAGCACGCTGGTGGAGCTAAACCTCAGCCCTCCGTTCCTTTCCAAACGTTGCCTGGAGAGGTGCTGGGGGCTGCCACCACCCACATCCACCCTGGCCAGGTGACAGCCACCCAGGACAGCTCAGCATAGTGGTTTGTACAGGGATACACACAAATATCCCAAGTACCCAATCTTCTCAGGCCCTGTTCAAGGGGCTCTGTATCTTCAGAAGTTCCCAATTGTCACATCCCCATCCTGGGAGGCGTGGGGACTTCGGGGATGCACCGAACATGTAGGAGAAGCAGCAGGGTCTGTGCCAGCCCTTGTCCTGTTTTGCTGCCTTGGGCTCTGCACAAACACCACTGGCTCCTGCTGCAGTGAGCACTGAGCTGAGCACAGGGTCCTGGTCCTGGTCCTGTTCCCGGTGGGACCAGCCCAGCCCTACACAGAGACCAAAATACAGTGTCATGAAGGCAGGAGCAAAGGAGGGGCAGATGGCAGTGATGTATTCAGAGATGAATGAAAGTCAATACTGCTGCAGCAGAGAGACCAACAGCTTGAAATCCAACTGCTTTTAAACGGAAAGAAAGCTCTCAGGTGAGGTAAAAAAGGACAGAGAGAAAGGCAATGAGATGGTGTCAGAGTGGCACAAGCCAGAGCTGAGCTGTGCTGTGAGCATCCCCAGAGCTGTACCAGTGGGTTAAATGATGTCATGAATCCACTGCAGCTTGGAGAGAGGGCTCGGGATAAGCAGGGGGAGCATCACTGCCCCTCCACTTCTCAGAGAGCAGCACCTGCCCTGCAGCATCCTCTGTCCCCACCCAGGGCATGGCAGCAACACCTCCTTGGCACAAAGCAGCGTTATTTCCCTGTTCTCCCTTCCTGCCTGCTCCCAACAACCCCGAGAACTCCCATGGCTTCTGCACCTCTTCTGCCAGGTGGAGCAGAGGAGGAGGGATCAGGCAGGGCTTGGGTTTTAAGCAAAGGAGAAAAAGGAGCTCAGTCCCAGTGTCTCAGTCACTGAGCCCTGCCTGCTTGCATCTGTGCCCCTCACCTCTCTGTGTGGGTCCCTTCCTCTGTTTCCTTTCTTCTGTTTCCCTGCACTTCTTCCCATTGCTGCTTCTTACCTCTTTCAACCCCCTCTCCTCCAGGCTGCCTCTGCCCCATCCTTGCTCCCTCCCCATGACAGCCAAACCTCCCTCACACCCAGCCCCGCAGCTCTGGCACCCAGCTGCTGCTGCTGCTGCCGCTTCTCTGGAGTGTGTTTTCCCTCAACAAGCTGCTGTTACCTCTCCTGTACAAGCATGCTGCATCCTCCAGCTTGGCTCTGCCTCTGCTGCAGCTCCCCATGGGGCTGACCCACTTTTGGCTGTGCAGGGCAGGGCAGGCTGCAGGGGCAGGCAGGAGGCCCAATCCCACCAGTGCTGCTGTTTGCTCCTACTGTTCACCTCTGTAAGTAAATTTATGGTGTGTTCCTGCGCCTCACTGCTGGAAAACATCTAAGGGGCATCACAGATGTTGTGCTTCGAGGGCAGTGACTCCTTGTCAAGGCCACAAGGAGCACAGTGAGCCCACACTCAGCACTCAGCCCTGCCAATGCTCCTCGCCCTGCACAGGCACGGGCACAGCTCAGACTCCACAGACGTTTGCTCCTTTTGAACTCGCAGCTGAGACCACCACAAGCTTATTTCACCAATGCCAGCATTTTGGCAGCTCTGAGCGCACTGTGGACTGTGTGACCCTGCTGGTTCACCCCATTTCAAAAGAGAGAATAATAAGCAGGGAGAGGAATGTGTGCTCCTTGCCTTCTGAACAACATGTTAGATGAAGGGAAGCAACTGTTAGGGTAGTCAAACTGGGGCAGCAGGGAACAGATCTGTCTATAGGCACCCATGCCCACCAAAGCAGCCCTGATGGAACATATGGGTTTGCCATTACAAGGAAAGCTGTACTCACCCTCTCCAGGTCTTGCCTGAGGTGTGTGAAGAGCTTCAAGCGTCGGTAGAGAACATCCTGCTCCTGCTGAGCCAAGTTGTCCACTTCGTCCGTTTTTGGTGTCAGCAGCGGTTTGTTGGAGTTTGCTTTCCTCTTCAGCTTCCAGTACTGATAGACGAAATCCACCAGCGACTCGCTTAAGTCGAGGTTCTCAGCCACCTCTGAAGGCTTCACAAGTTCATAGAAGTCCTCCTCCAGCTGCTGGAGCTTTTGCTTCCGCAGCGTCACCTTCTCCAGGTCCAGCTGGGCTTGGTCGGGCTCTGTCCGTGCCTCCTCGGGCAGTTTGGTGGCACCGGTGCTGTGCTCCAGGCAGAAGGACTTGAACTTCACTTCGTCGTTGTCTGCTAAAATAGTCCTCATGTCCAGGTTGTGGTCAAAGGCGCAGGTGACGTGGAACGCGGTGACGCAGGCGGGCATGGAGCACTGCGGGGAGAAGGACAGGGCTGAGGGTGAGGGCAGGAAGAGACCATGAGACCCAGCTTCACGACAGGAGTGACACTTGTCCGAGCGACAACACCTACCACCAAGTGACAGATGCTCCATACCAGATACTGCTTGGGCTCTGTTGCCCAAGTTCTACACACCCATGAGGCTGGAGACCAAAATCCCAAGCAGAAGAAACCCAGGGCCCATCAGGCACCTTCCCACCTTACCTGCTGTGGTGTTCTCTGCAACAACCCCTGTTGTCTTTCACCTACCACAAACAGGAGCTTCTGATGGTTCTTCCAACAACACGTGGGCCAACGGGATGCTCAAAGATTGTCAGTCGATTTATCCTGACTGAGAAACACCCATCTTTATTTCATCCTGTTCCCTAACCCACTCCACTCTACTCAAAGCCAATAAGGCATCTTTAATGAAAGCCTACAGATGTCAAGGCTTGTGAGTGAATGCAGTATGTCGGAAGCAGCCAGTGCTCTCAGATCATGACGCCCTTCCCTTCTGGAAATTACGCAGATTCTAATTAGCCCCATTAAACAAAATAGAAAAGAAAAAGGAAATTCATCACATACAGAGCAAAACATGCTCTGTATGCTCATGAAATGAAGTTTTAGAATTGGTACAGTGGCAAGACATGCCAAATGAATTTTTAACAATTTCCCTAACTTACCTTATACTTCAGTTACTTGGATCCCACAGACAACAAAACAAAACAAAACCCAAACCTGGTTTCCTGCAGATGAAAAGCCACCTACAGCCAGCGCAGTGCCTGTACCACCTCAGCACATTTTCCCCCTCTGTTCATTAACAGTTTTGTAATGGCTCGGAGTGTCAGGTAATTATTTCAACAATAACCCATTAGAAATCAGTTTCTTCCAGCTGCTAATGACCAGTTAAACTGCAATAATGAGGCATTTTAAGTGACCTATTACTGCAGGCACCACATTTTGGCATTTCTGCAGCGACTGCTCTCGTGGGGCGCAGTGCTGGCCTGGTCACGCCAAGGCACGTGAACTTCCCTGCACATGGAAGACAAACCATCAGGATGCTGTAGAGTTTTACCAGGACTGGGCTGCACTTTAATTCTCAAACAAAAAAAAAAAGAAAAAAAAATGCTTATCTTGGCCCCCTTGGTCCTGAATCCCTCTGCTGTCACTCAGTCACCAAGTGCATGCACTTTTAACACAGCTGCTTTGAGGTATTTCCCCTTGACTTTGTTTATGCATCTGCTGGTACTTATGAAAGCAGGAGACTCATACTCCTTCCAGGGCCAAGAAAAGCATTAGTAAGCGTTGCCCAAGGCCTCTGCATCCAGGGCCTGCTCCAGAGCCCCTGAGCCCAGCAGGAATCACTGACACACACAATGGCTTGGGTTGGAAGGGACCCCAAGGATCACCAAGTTTGAACCTCCCTGCCACAGGCAGGGCTGCTAACCTCCAGATCAAGTACTGGATCAGCAAGGATGGGGCAGCCCCTGAGCATTACCACGGCCCCAGGATGCTGGGTACCAGTCCCCCAGCAGTGACAGGCTGCTGGTGGAGCTGGGAGTGGTGGTGATGGTGGCACGTGGCTGGCACCAGGGATGGGACTCGGTGTCCACCGGCCTGTCCTGCAAGCGTTGCCTCCCGGCTGCATCCATACATATTTACATCCCCAGGTGCAGACATGAAATGCAAACAGATTAACTGCCACCTCCACTCACCCTATTCAAATATATCCACTTGTTTCTAATTTCAGCCCAGAATTGCTTGAGAAGGTGGCTGCTGGCTTTTGGAGGAGTCAATATATCACGCGCTGGCTTTTACACGCGCTTGCTCCTGCAGTCGCAGAGATAGATTTACTACAAGAAGGAGACGCAATGTCATTTGATGGAGTCCCTCTTCCTCACTTTAATGGCATGTTAAGGTTGGAGGCCTTTGCCAGCTGTAAGTTCCCTTGATTGAGTTTTCTTGTCTGGTAGCCAAGATGGTAATCTTACCGCACAGATATATGGCCACTGACCTACTCCGCTGTGTCTATTTTGGCATAACAGCTGGGGGTACTTCAAACTAAATCATCAGGAAGATCCTTTTGTGTTGCAATGCACATAAATACCTACAGAGCCAGGGACACAGCAGCTAGTGGCACTGGGAGCTGGGCTGGGGACAGCCAGGCAGCGCTGAGACAGTGTCCACAGCACGCCCACGGGCTGGCCAGGACCATGCCAGCAGCAGAGGCAATCACACCTCAGGAATAAAGCAAAGTGAACAACACCCGTCCTGGATTCCTCCTCTGACAGATGGCAAACAGCAGTTGTCAGAAACTGTGCCCAAAATGCAAACAGAAAATAATTACAGCGCTCCACTGACAGGGCAACAAAATAAGGTACGTGGTCAGCAGCAGCTCTCAGTGACCCTGCATGAGCCAACAGCAAGCACACATCGACCCATTCCAGCCCTGGGGAGCACAGAGCAGTGCTGGGACAGACCTGGTCCCTGTAGGTGCTGCCACATGGAACAACCTGGGCAGTCCCTGACCCACTCTGCCTCCAGTCACGCTCCTCATCCTGCAGTGCCTTTAGCTCAAGGATTTCCAAACACTCTGCTCAGCCAGGCAGAAGCAAATCCATTCCTAAACACAATTCTCAGATGGTGAAAACTGCACCAGAGATTGACATGGGGTGTTAATTAGTCCTCAAACCACTCTGAGTGAGAAGAAACAGAGGGATGATTTTATTTGCCCATGAAATTCAACCACTGCTAACCATGAAACCCAGCAGATGTTTAACAGCTTACAGTGGTGCTACGTTGCAGTTTTGGGGCAGAAGTGGAAGGAAGTGGCTACTCCAGCAGAACTGCAAGGGAAATTTAGGAAGGAAAAACTAATTACCAGTGTTGAATCCCAGCCAAGCCATCAGACGTGACACTTCTGCATCCTCACAAAAACTGCCATGTGATTTTTAGTGACCACAGATGGTCTGGATCCTGGAGGTACCTTCCAGCTGAAATACACAATTTCAGCACTGCAGCATCCCTGGAGGGTGCTGGGACCCCACGTCATGTTGGGGCACAGGATGCTGGTGAGGGCACTGCACCCACGCTGCTCTTCCCCCACTCCCAAGTTACAGGTTTTTGGATGATGTCAAGAAAAGATGACGTCCTTTGGAAAGACCGCCAGCAGCTGCACTTTGGGCACTTCAGCCTGTCCTGAAAGGCCATGGTAAGCTCTTCTACCAAGAGCCAGCTGCTCTTCCCAGCCAAGGAGGGCATTGGGTCCCTCTGGCCACGAGTGCGCTCAGACATGGTCTGCACAGCATCCCAGCTCCTGGCACTCTCTTCTGCAGTTCAGCAATGCAAACAAGAAAATTTCTGCTGGATACCGCACGCTCCTTGGCATCTCCTGATGTCTGACCACAAGAACCACCATGAAGTCATGACTTCCCCTTAAGAGGGGATGGGAAAAAGTGTGCTTTCAAGGCTGTATTGCTTATGTCCAGCACAAGGGAGCACTGGCTCAACTACTGTAGGTTCACAGCTTTCCACCAGAAAAACAAGACAAGCAATGTGTGTCAGAGGCACAGAGAGGAGCAGAGGGCAGAGGATTTGCTTCCATTTTGGTGGCCAAATCTTGATGGGGAAATACACCTCAATCCACACAGCCTTGGTGCCATGCAGAAATCTGCCTCTGGCAGTAGTGCGGGTTTCTGAAGCTGCGGTTCTGTCTGTGGGCATCCCTGTGCCTGTTGGGGAGGACAGGCTCCTGCTCCCCAGCCTGCCTTCCAGGGACATCACCTCCCATCCTGGCTAAGCCCAGTTCCAGCCAGCCACTTGTAAATACCTGTCCTGGAAGCAGCGGGGACCTTCTGCAGCCTGCGGGCACCTGGAGCATCAGCTCCTGCTGCCAGGAGTGAAAGCTGAGTGCTCTAACAGAAAACAACCCCCTCCTTTCAGAGCTGTGTCATAAACCTAAAACGCTGACAAAGGTAGTTAGATTACACCTGTATAAACAGGCACTAATCAAAAATATGCTCCATAAACATCAGCTCTCAAAACAGAGCTCTCTACCTCTGATGAGTATGGAGCGTGTTTATTTATCTCTGAGTGAGCTTGCTGATTTACTCCATAAATCCTTGAACAAAGGCACTGCCTGCTTTTTTCTTTTTCTTCCCCTTTTGCTTGAAGTAAATTCATCCTGAGAGCGTTCGGGTGGCATCAGCGGATGCCCTGGTGACAGCCTCGTGAAGACACACCGGACAATAAAGCTCCTGTTCCATTTCAGGTGACATTTAATGCAAATCCACTCAGTCCCAGGGACTGCACCGCTAACGTGTGATGCCGGTACTGAGAGGATGAAGCCTCGGAGGAGCTGAATTTTCTTTGATGCTGCCAAGCCTGTTTGCCTCCTCTCCCTGCCCTTCCGTTCTTTGAAAGCAGTTGCTGCTATGACACAGTATCTCCATCTGGCAGGGTGAATAAGCAGATCCACCCAGAACCATCAAAAAAGAAGTGAGTCAACGCTGGAGATTTAAAGAAGTATTGTGAGGTTTCATTTCAAGCTAAGGGGATTGCTTTTAAATAGCTCCCTTTAAAGTATTAAACCTGAGGCAGCCACACCAACGCAACGGAGTTTGCAGACTCGTTCCCATCACCCTCCTGCCACCAGCCAGCTGCTCTGCTCTCCAATACTCACTGCCACACGCACCCACCTCTGCGGTGCAGCTCCCGGGGCTGTACAGGAGCTGATTAGGTGGGATTGGTACACATCCAAACCTTTCTCCCTATTTTTCAAAGCTTAATGGCTATTCCATGCCCCACCCCTGCACGCCAAGACTGCTTCCAGGTCTGGTCTGCCAAGGAAAGCACGAGCACCAGCACCGCACAGCTGCAGATCCCAGCTCATCCCCAGGGACTGCCAGGGGGAAGCAGGGCATGGCTTGCTGCGAGTGACCCAGCAAAGCTCCTGCACTGAGTATGCTGTATTTTGGGCTGGAGCTTCTTCTTTGCTCCCTGAGAAGAGAGCGTGGCCCCAAAGTTCCGTTCCACTTTTGTAAGAGGAGAGTCTGGAGCTCCTGCTTTTAGTCGCAAATGCGAAAGCCTCGCCCCCTCGCCAGCACGCTGCTGCTGTGGGAAGAGCAGGAAATCAGATGTCTGCGGTGCTTTGCTTAGGTGCAGCAAAACAGGAGAACATGTGGGAATGCAATATGCAGTAAATACTCTATTCTGCAAGCCAGCAGGCTTAGGGGGGCTGCCTAATCTTGAGGCTTCCTGCTGTCCCCCTCTGGAAAGGCTTCACATCCAGCCCCATGGCTCGTGAAATGCTCGGGCTTTAAATCCCCTGAGAACTGCACTTCCTGGCAGCTGTGCCAAGCCCTTCCGCTGGGGGTTCCTGATTTCAAACCAAGGTCATCTGCAGTCCCAGTAATTAGTGTCACTACAGCAACATCACTGTGTTATGCAAAAGAAAATTCATCTAGATTCCTAGCACTCAATACATTAAATGATTGCAAACAACAACAGCTGATGACGTCTGATTGGCGTTCGTGCTCCCTGTGAGGTCTGCTCCTAGGACTCAGACCAGAAATGAACCCAGGCTGGATCTCATCCACTGACAGCTTGGGAATCTCTGGTGGCTGCTACATGCACAGCCACGGGGTCTGAGTTTCCTCGGTGCTGAGTCACGTACCTGAATACAGGTCCCGGTGCACTCCTTGCAGAGGCTGCAGGACAAAGCCCATCTGCTCGCTGGGATATGTGAGATCTTTGTAATGGGTTCCATTTTTTCAGGACATCCAATGCTAACCTGGTCATGAAATAGAAGACATCATCAATACCTGTTACTACCCCAAATCTCCCACAGGGGATATCTGAGACAGTCAGAATGAGGGGTGGATATTTAATTTCTTATTTTCAGGTTGCACGTAACTTAGGTAAAAAAGGAAACAACACAAAAACCAGAAACAAATACAATGCTCTGGGCTTTCTTTTGCATCCACCTGCCTGCCAATGTGAGCTTGTATTTCATCGTTACTGCTGTTCTGAGCGCTGGTATGTCCTTGCCTCCCTGCTAACCTTCTTTGCACTTCACACCAGAGGAGGACAAAGTGACACTTCACAAACTGTTCTGATGTCACCTCTCCTTGGAGAGTGTGGGTGCTCCCCGTGAGCAGGGCAGCAGCTTGCACCCCCCCAGTGTCCTCCTTAACAGGGTGCTGCTTGTCTGCTAATTAAACACTCTGCCTGGTGCCTGATGGGCATCACGGCTCCGATCTCAGCAGGGCTCAACGAGCCGAACTGGAATTGCTGTTCATGGATACTCTGAGCTCAGACCTGGAAGTCACCTCTGCACTGAGCCATGTTTCAAGAGAAGGCTGGAAAGCATCTTACTCACTTCAGGTATCCATAAGGCACAGCTAACGTGGACCCATTTTGTCCCGCTCCGGGTGGGCTTCAGCGCTCCCCCTCTCTTCGGGCACAGCAGACACTTGGGCTGGACGCCGAGGGCGCAGGTCCGGCACAGCCAGCTGCCGATGGGGACCTTCAGGATGCCGTAGCACGCCTGTGAGATGGGAGGAAGGTTGGTTAACCCAGCTGTCCCACACTGAGCACCCTCCTGCAGCATGGCACAGCCGGGCTCGTTCCTTCCCTCGCACATAATGACCACTGGCTGATGGCCACAGCATCTGGGCATCCTAATAATAAAAAGCAGACACAAAGCTGCTCTGCAATCCAAGTCTAAGTTCTTCCTTCCTTGCTACCTTCCTTATTCTCACATGGATACTCATGCTGCATCAATATGTCCTGGGTTTTAATTAAAAGCTAAGTGTACAAATGTGCTTGATATCCTGCAAACGGAAGCAAAAGCAGCGATACGACATCAGCCTGCTTGTTTCATGCTCATTTCAGAACAACTTCCAAAATCACAGTGACTCAGTGCTGCTGGCCTCGGTGAGAGCTGGGCCAGTGACCCAGAGACCCAGGGGTGGCATCAGCAGCTCTCTGTGTGCACAGGATGGGCAAGGGCAATGTAAAACCAGCAGGAGTGGAGCACAAACATGCCTAGAACTGACCTGTCCCACGCGACACAGAACAGTAAATGCTGTGTGGAGAAAACCTCAAGGGTAGATGAGGGCTGTGAAGCCACAAGCCCACGATTGAGAAAGATGGCCACACTGGTTAAAAACCCAGCACAGACCAAAGGGGAAGTGAAAATAATCGCGTAAAGGTAAAAAGGGGAAACTGACAGTAATGAATATAAATCACATGGGAGGAGCCATAGTGAGGAGGAGTGATAAACCCAAAGGACACGAGGACACATCTGTGGCCAAGACAGTGGGAAGGAGAAGAGAACAAAAGGACTCTGCGAGCTGCCCCGGCCGCCCACGGAGCCAGCAGACCTGCTGTGATAGCACACAGCACAGACAAGCCAAAAGGCTCAATAAATATTTCTCTTCCGCCCTTGGGGAAGAGCCAAATGATAAGCTGTATCACACAACAATAATGATAAAATACTTTCCACTTCAGCAGTAACTTACGACTGTCTTAAAAAGCCACCACTAGAACTGGACAGCCTTTAACCAGCCGGCCCCAATAACCTGCACTTACAGTTTTACAGGGTGGCAGACATCTGCCCTGGCCACTGACACGGGGCTGCTGGAAGCCTCACAGCACTGAGGGCTTCTGAGAGCAGTGGAGAAGCTCGTGTCTGTGTCATTATGTTAAGAGAGACAATTAATAGGTAATTAATTTGAGATGCAGCTGCTCTGATGCCCATCCAGTACAAAAAGAGGCAGTGCTAAGAAGGACCCTCACCACTGTGCTGTGCTGGCTGTGAATTCCCCCACACAGTTGCCAACTCCACTTCTTCAAGTTTACCCTAAAAAAGAAGGGCTTGTCATCCTGCTGCTGCAGCACATCGTCACTGCCTTCCTGCAGGCACAGAGCGGTATGAGGAGGTGCGTGAGCATGGGAAAAGGGGATGCTCAGTCTTCATGGCCAGAAAGAGATTTTATAACGTGGCTTTAGGTTGCCCCAAAGCGTAAATGGACTCTGGTAGTAGTGATTTCCATAGAGAAAAAGTCACTTTATGAACACACTATTGGGAAAATAAAGTATTAAAGGAGGTAGTATGATTGCTGCAGGTCTCCATGGTTCACAGAGACTTAATTGTGTTTCATAGCACCTCCAAATTGGACAGATAAATCATTTCTGTAACAGGTTTTTATAGAACACCTGATTTGGTAACAGACAAAACCAGCCAGAAATAAAGCAGCAGATAGACTCCAAACACAGGGCTAAGAAGGAATTCTCAAATGTGAGCACCTCTACCAGAGTCTTGGCCCTCTGATATTTACTAGTACGGGGTTTGGAGCAGCTGAAGGTGCTGCTATGTCCTGAGAAGCAAACACTGCAGGGCATGCGGCATGCTGGGTGGGATGCCCAAAAGCTGGGGAGGATGCAGAGCAGGGCCACGTGCAGCTTGGTGTGGGTCCTGGAGCAGGGAGGGTGCAGCTGTGGCCTCACACCAGGGAATGGGAGTTTGGTGCCTGCTACAGGACCATGCTGGAGACAGATCGTTTCCATGCTTGACAGAAGTGCGACATTTCCACCGAGAGCAACAAACCAGAGCAATTTCACAGCAGTGGGGAAGATTCCTCTGCACTGAAAATTTTAAAATGAAGATTGCATGTGTCTTCTAAAAGACAGGCTTCACAGGAATTAATTAATAGCAAGTCTCAGGGTTTATGTTATGCAGATGAGATGATCGTGGTCTCTTTCAGCACCATAGCCCCAGCACAGGTCTGAACACAGCTCTTCCTCTGACTGGAGGCTCTGGATTTTGTTGCCATGTGAATGGGGACAGAGATGGGATCCCCAGCATCTTTTAGGTTGGGCAGTTGGGTTCAGACCTGATGGTGCACCCCAAAAATAAGGGAAAATCTCCCATTTCTTTCAACAGCCTTTAAATCCAACCTGCAGCATCTCCTTCTGCAGCACCGTGCTGCTCCCAGCACCAGGGCTGCTGCTGGGGTCCATCTGTCCTTTCTGATGGAGCCTGGCCCCTCGTGCTGCTGCACACTGGGTACACGTCAGCCCATGGCCAGAAATTTCTACTTGGGTTTGCTAAAAAAGAAACACCAAAAAAAATACCCCAAACCATCCCCGAATCATCCTGGTATTTTGTGGAATCTGATTCACTGATGGAAACCATTCAAAACACCCACCTTCCTCAACTATACATATCTCCAGCGCTCTCCCACCTCCAGGAAATGCTGATGGAAAAGCTGCCCAAAGGATGAGCAAACGGAGGGAAAAAAGCCAACAAAACACTCCCTACAGAGAGGAGACCAAAAAGGGGCTCTGCTTTGGGCTCCCCAAGCCCTGGGGCCAATGACCACATCTGAGGGCCCCACTCCTGCACTTCCCATGGGAGCCCACCCAGCAAAGTGTCCCTGGAGCCATGCAGGGGGCCCGGCAGCAGGGATGGATGCTCAGCAGCAGAACCCAGCTGAATGCTTCCCCACTCCCAGCACGTACATGCAGGAGCCCACAGACACCGCTGCTCTTCTTCCTTCCCTCCAGCGAGGGCTTGAAGCATTTACACAAAGTTCTAAAAATAAAATATTTTCCTCCAGGCAGTGAAATAAAATGAAATAATGCACTCATAGAGCAGAGAAGCTGGGACAGAAGCCCTGTGATGTGTTACAGAGCTGGTGGAGCTGGAAGGTCCTAATGGCCTGACACAGTGTGCAGTCTGGAGGGAAGCCAGAGCCCACGCTGCTCACCCCTAGGTGCTAAGGATCCCACAGCTTGGCAAGGGTAAGGAAGAATGAGCACATTAATGGAAGAGGAGGAATAAAAGATCACAAGGATCAGGGAAAAAGGATCAGGAGCACAGTAAGCTCAGGGAAGTGGCTTTCAGGCTGCTGCTCACCTGGTGCACGCAGACGTTGCACTTGTCACAGAACACCATCTCGTTGCCGTCCTCCCCCTCCGGCGAGCGGCAGACGTCGCACACCACATCCTCGTCGTACTCGATGCCCAGGCCCTCCTCCGTTTCAATGGCGATGTTCATGTTCTCATAGCACATCGTCTCCAGCTCCTCCAGCACTCTCTCCAAGGTGATCTCATCCAGCTCAGGCTTTTCTGCAAGGCAAAAGGCAGAGGATGGAGACATGGCACTCTGCAACCGCCTGCAGCATTCTGCAAGGCGAGGGGCACTTGAGACTTCAGCTCAAATCAAAACTTCAAATTCACCGCGGTGATAAGATCTGCGATTCAGAAAACGGCTGCTTCTAACTCGGGATACAGTTTATGTTTCATAGACAGTAACAAAATATTGCTGCTGGCTGAGAGGAGAGAAATCCATTCAGCTGAACCAATGCGGATAATTAGGTCTGACAGCTTAAACGTTCAAGGAGACAAGTTCTGCAAAGATGCTTTCTGCAGTGAGGGCTCAGACAAGCTTTGGCAACACAAAGTCGATGCTTTAATTGTTAAGACTGTGAAAATTGACCCTTTTAAGGCCAATTAAATGAAACTGTACAACTGAAGCCAAAGGCTGGAATTGAGGACAAACAACTGGCTGGGTCCAGTGGCACCAGGTCAGACCTGGGGTGGGGGCTCAGAGCTTCTGTGCTGCATTTTATCCCCTCCATACCAGTACCTTTAGTGGAAATGAGTGGTGGAGATGTGGACCTTTCTTGTTGCAAAGCAACAGGAGACATCATCTCGTTTATAAAGAAAAAAGGGATTGAGGAAGTATTGATGTTATGCGGTTATTCATTGAGAGTTCAATGAGATATCTGCCTCGCTGGGCTCCTGCTGGGCCACGGAGTGCAGTCTCTGGGCTGGGACAGGCCCTGCAGCAGGATGAGGCTGCAGAGCTGCTCCTTTCCCCACCGGCCACCAACCCGCCAAAAAATCTCTGTCAAGGGGCACGGAGACCCGCAGGCGAGACCGGCAAGCATGCACGCCATTGTCTGCCTTCTTAAGATCTTCCCCAATGTTTCGCCTTGGCACGGTTTCCCTTGGCTTGACAAGTCTCTGCAAACATCCAGCCTGGCATTTCACATGTCTGCATCGAAGGCGGAGATCCCATCTCCGGCAGACAGCTCTGCTCCCCGTCGCTCCCTGCCAAGCGCTCGGAGGCTGTGCCGCAACACGCCGTGCAGCCGGCCGGGCCTGTTCTGGGAGCCGCGAGCCCAGCCAGTGGGTGTGGGGCTCTGCGGGGCCTACAGAGCCCTACGGGGCCTGCAGAGCCCTGTGGGGCCCCGTGAGGCCTTTGGAGTCCTGTGGGGATGTGTGGGGCCTGTGAGGCCCTATGGGGCCTGTGGAACTCCAGCCTGATACACAGGGCCCAGGGCACCTGGAGTGGGGCAAAGCATCCCATGTGCCCTGCCACCCCACAGGGAGCTGCACTGGGGTGTGAGAGGGAGCAGGCTTTGCCTAGCACTGCCATGTTTGCCTCAGTAGTGGCCTTTTACAAATACACCACCCTGATGGTCCTGCTGTAGGGAGAAACAGGAGCCATCGTTTTCATAGAATCACAGAATGGGCTGGGTTGGAAGGGACCTTAAAGGACAACCTAGGGACCCTGCCATGGGCTGGCTGTCCCCCCAGCTCAGGCTGCCCAGGGCCCATCCAGCCCAGCCTTGGGCACCTCCAGGGATGGGCACCCACAGCTCTCTGGGCAGCTGTGCCAGGACCCCACCGTTCTCTGACTGAAGATTTTCCTTCTTACTTCGAAAATAAATCTCCCCTCTTATAGCTCAATACCATTCTCCCTTGTCCTATCATTACAAGAACATTTTCTACCCCAACATAACATTATGCCAGCATTAAGGCGTACAACTGCTGGCCATCAAATCTACTATTTCAAATTCCATTCCTCCCCATATTTCAGGGTCTGGTGGGAAGCAGGAGATGGAGGTTGGTGCCCACCGTACTCCTGCTCAGCTCCCATTCCACACTGAGTGGAAAGAGGCTGCTCCCCAGCGCCGTGTGAAATCATCACCCACAACAGAAGGGGTTTTCTCATCGGCTTACAGCAATGTATTCGTTACGCCGTTACATCGAAAAATATAGATCTCTCCCTCCCTCCTGCGCACACGCGCTCTCACACTCCGTTTAGATGTAATTACATTAGGAATTCGTTTGCCAAGAGCCATTCAGAATACCTCGAAGCTTATTGAATTGACAATTGCACTTGATGGGGATGAAGCGATTAATCGCTTATGAAACACTAAACAATGGGGCCTGAGGGTGAAGTTCTTTTTCCATTTGTGCTCCATTTATCTCCTTCTGCATCATATAAAGTTACTGCTATTAAACTCCATTCATAAAATTGTCATTTTTTTGGCTGAGAAAACATTATCTGTATTGATCATGGCCAGTCAAAAAGCAAAACCAGAAAACACTCCACCAAAACACTCCCCATGCAGTATGCAGTACCACCAGCATCAGGGTGCTCCAGGGAGCACAGACCCAGACTTGGATCCACACAACACTGAGTCATTCCAGCTGAACGAGTCCAAGCAGCAAGCCCCAGCTCACAACCATGGCTTGAGCTGTACCAAAGACTGTGGGCTTGGAACGCTGACCAAGAGAAAGATGTTTGCAGTTGGTTAAGGTATGATAAGGTCTCGTATAAAAGTTGGGAGAAAATAAAGCTTTTTGGTGGCTTCACAGAAGAAGAGCAATGTCACTGCTGATTTTCCTATAGCTTCTGTCCGCAGTGACAGAATTGGTCAGAAGAGAGTTTCACCTCACCAACATGCTCACGATTTGGAGCCATGCTCACAACACTGACAGAGGAAGAGAAGGCTCCATGCCCCATCACCCCTGCCAGCACCAGTCTCCCCTCCCAGTGGTTTCAGTGTGGATCCCCGCAGAATCCCTGTGCCCATCACAGACCGCTTTGGTCCGACACGTCTCACAGGAACTACTATCATTTTTGGACATGGCTCTGAACCTCACCAAGCCTGTGGCTCTTCCTTGCCCCAGAGCTCGCAAGCAGCCGCCCCGAGCATCCCAACACCTCCTTCACATGGTGCCAGCCTCCGCCAGCATTACTTCTGCAACACCGTAATTTATGTGGCACGAAGGAGCAATATTCTGCTAAATGAATTCTTAGCTACTCCTTATCCTGGTTTGAGCCTATTCACTGTGTGGGTAGAAAAAATAGCTGGAGAGCTACCTTTCACAAAACAGAGACCTATTTCTGACTAAACTGCACTCCGCTGAAATCAATTTGCTGAAACAATAAATCCTTTTAGCCTGTGTAGTGTACCTGGAGATGAAACAGCTCATGAACAAAGAATCATCAGGGCTGCAGGCTGGGCCATTAGCCGGCCCACAAGCTATAAACCTCGGAGTCTCTCTTTCAGTAAGAAAATACGTAAACAAAATTACTGCTCCTTTTCCAAGAAAAAAAAAATCACTGAGAGATGTCTTTGAAAAACTGGGAGCAAAAGGACACAGTTCCCACTCACCCCATGGGGCCCCAGGCTGTATCCCAGGGTTCCCACACGAGGCTCAGGTGGTGATGAACACCCCAACATGTTCTCATCGGGGCTCCCCCAGCCCTGCAGCCGCTGCTGGCTGATGATGTGCAGCCCCCGCAGCCCCTTCCTGTCCCGAGCATCTGCAGCCCAACAGCCTCAGCCCGCAGCGTGTTTGGAAGATGCGGCGATTGCACATTAATCTTTTATCGATGTTATTTATAAACAGACCCGAAACGTGAAGTGTGACCGATAAAGCACACAGCAACATGCAGCCCGCATGAGCTGAACACAGGCAGGGAAACTTCTGGATATTTTGTTACAAACACAGCCTGCTAATGCACTTAAAAGATTTACAGGAACCAATTATCACCCTTTATGCCACCCACCGACATCAATTATTGCTCAAATTTAAGATGATGACAAAATGTTTTAGAAGCCACTTTATAATCTGCTGTCTCTCTCCGGTAATGCTGTGCACTGACAGAGCTGTCCTGGAGCACTCTGATTAAAGCCTCTTCACTCCATCCAGCAGCCGTGAGCCGAGGATTGCTGGGAACTGCTGCAATTACTGCAAGGAATTTATGGAAATAGCAAAACAACGGCTTGACATAAAAACTGATTGGGCTGAGGAGCGTGAAGGCAACATATCTGAAGGTGGCTGTTCTGCTGCCCTCCAGCCCAGCTCATCTATACATCGGCACTGCTTCCCTGCAGCTTCTATAAGGAGTTCAGTAAGTCCAGCTTGCCCTTCCAGAGCCTCGTGGTGCTTTCACCTCTGCCAACAGCTTATGGAGCTGCCACCTGAAAGCATTTTGGGATTTCCTCTTGCTTGTGACACAGCACGGCATGGCAGAGGACTTGCTGGTTCACCCCTCATGCGCTGCTCCAGCGGCTGCTCGTGCCATGGTCGTGGTGCAGAACAAAGACTGTGGGCTCCATGAGGTGTTTGTTGTGGGCTGCAGCACAGACATGTTGCTGAAGAGATCCAAACTGGCAGAGTTTCTTCAAAACAATGCTCCAGACAAACTGACCCTGAATTATCAGTGGGCTGAGCTCTTCCCAGTGAGCAGCAGGGCAGGAGAGAGATGCACCCATGTGCATGGTGGGGGCAGAGGGGCCACCGCTGCCACATGCAGGGGCGAGTGGCGGAGGGCTCGTGAAGCCTCTGTACATCAGCTGACCCTCCTGCTTGTGGCTAGGGGAAGACAGCTGAAAGGGGGAAGGCAGGCTGTCAACTAAAGGAAATGGATCCCACTACAAAAGGGAGAGGGCTCTGTGCATCCTCCTGAAAGCTGGCTGGGGGCAGGCAGCCCTGTGGTGCCCCAGTGGTCCCATCGCAGCGGTCCCATCGCAGTGGTCCCATTGCAACGGTCCCATAGCAGCAACCTCTGGCTGACTGCACTGGTATGGCACAGGGCTGCCTCTCTACAGCCACAGCACAGCAGGAAACCATGCCCCAAATCTTAAAAATACTGCAACAGCTTCAAATGACAGATATTGGGGTGACTGTGCATGGAACCACGGTGATGGGCATCTGCGGATGGGTGGCACCAGCTGGGGACAGGCTGTGCCAGGGACGTCCCACTGGCAGCCCTGCCCTGGGGAGCCAATGGGATGTCTCGAGGGAAATGGTCCCCACATCCCACTGGGACGGGGCAGCCCCAGGCAGGAGATCCCAGCTCTCTCACATGTACATTTAGCAGCAGCCTCTGCTCGAGTGAGCACGTCTTCCCCGCGCCTCCGCCGCCGACTCCGGTTCATTCCACGTCTACTTGACCAACTTCACCTCCGCCGAGGGAGGTATGATCTAATTAGCACACAGACATATCTCAAGTATGCAGTGATGAATTCCCCCTGGAGCTTCAAAAGCAATAAATGTGACCTTTGCATGTTCCTGCCATAAAATAACAGGAACACCTCCAGCTCCCAAGATAGAAACTGTGGTGGGCATATGTGAGCAGCATACACCATATGGATTAAGTCAAGGGAATACTTAGGAACTTCTATTCTGCCTTCAGCAAAATTGATTCCGGCAACGTTTTTAGCAATTTCTTTAGGATTTTCCGTGTGTTTTTATGAAGTGCCGATCACTGCAAAGGGATCTTTCAGCGCAGGTCTTTGAAGTCTCTCTAACCCCACTCTTACAATAGCTTTGGATTTAACAGAGATCACAGCATAAAATCTTAATAAAAAAAAAACGAAGATGTAGGGCATGGCTTCTCCCTGGAAGGACAGCCCCATGCTGCCTGCAGTGGCACGTGCACAAATCTGCTTCGGGGCTTCATTCACACAACTTAAAGATCCACTTCTTTTAGTGTCTCATATTGCAGCAGCAACAAATACAACATTTAGGCTTGCTCAACTAGTGATTTCACCTCCAGCACTCAGAAGTCCTTTAAACTGCATTTCTTCCAAGCACAATCCCAGCTACCAAAACATGTTACTGGTGAGGGTGGTTTAAAAGTATTTTAAACTGTTGTACACGAAAATATCTTTTTCTTTTCAGAAAGGCTGCCCACCTAATTGGGAGAGGAGCAGCGGGCTGCAGATAGCTGCAGCTATCTGGAGGTTTATCTGATCCCAGTGATAAAATTCCATCTCGGGGGTGACCTAAAAAGGACTGGAAAAGGCATGTGCTATGTGCTCAGTGGATCAGTGCTGTGAGAGGGATGAGCTAATAGGTGTTTTCCAGCTCTCCTCCCCACCACCCCTCAGGAGCCAGTCAGAGATCACGCTCCTTCTTTGTCATTAAATAGTTTGTGGATGACACAACTGTGCCCACAAACTGCCCAATGACAGCAGCTCAGCTAAACACCCAGGAGGAATTTAAACTTGTGCATTATCTCTTCAGGCTGGGAGATAACTTCTCACTTCTCTGAATAGGAGGAGAGGCTACAATTCTCCAGTTAAGTCATGTTGATGATCTCAGAGATTAGCAGAGCTGGTTTGGAAATCTCAGCGTGTCATCTACGTTGTGGGCCTCTGGGAGAAAGCACTATTTACTGACCACCTCCGGACCACCCTGTGCACACAGCAGCCCTCTGGACTAGGTGGCAAAGGGCACAAGCTCCATGTCCCACCTCACAGCCCCGGCCCTGGAAGAAGCAGAGCCCCCAGCCCACCAAGCCCAGGAGGGCTGTGAGCCAGTGCCCCCTGTGCTCATAGCACTGCAGAGTGCACCGGAGCCAGCCCTGATGTGCACATGGGAGAACTGGGGATGGGGTGAGATCGCGCATGGCTCTGGGCTGCAGCCATGTTCACAGTAGATTTCACACAGCAAACACTGTTTCCCCAAGCTGCCAGCGTATTTAAGGCTCACACAGTAATTATAGAGCTCTTTTAGCAACAGAAATGGACTGAGCAATCAGCTGATGGGCAGTGAGTCTCTTTACATTACCACTGCTGCAGTCCCCTGGGTTCATTATTACCATCTATAGTTGTTGTTACAGTGGGCTCACCAGCCACTGCGGTCCCGGTGCTGTACAGATCCCCCCCAAAGGACTGTTCTTGTGAAAGCTTACTGCCTGAGAAACAGCACGGAGCTGCAGCAACAAACATGTCACTTACTCAGACTGGCAGAGCATCAGGGACAACTCACTGGCTGCATCCTAACATCGGATCCAGGGCGCATCTCCCTGGGTGCTGCTCATCCCCACGCACGCGGTGCCAGCCCCAGGCAGCCCGCATGGAGCTGGGTGCAGTGTGGGAACTGCTCCGGGCTGGTACCTGTGAGCCCCAGGGTGCAAGCACGGGAAGGATGCAGCCAGCACACATCTGGCCCTGGAGGAGCATCCCCGCCCTGCTTCCGCCTGCATGGCGGCACCGGCCTCGGCTCAGCCTGCAAGTGATCCCTCAGCCTGGGAGCTCCACATCTGAAAACCATTTCAGGCATTGTGTTTGTAACCGAACACTTTGAAGAAATAATAAAGAGAGGCAAATTTAACCCAACTGAGCTGGACAAGGCAAATCTCTGCCCGCTGCCTTCCTGGAGCTTATGAAGTGTGTACAAGGGGAAGTGGAAATAGAGACAGAGTCCCTCCCTGGAGCCCAGGGACACCTCTGGCAGCCACCCAGCGTGGTGAGAGGAGACCTGTGGATGCACCGCTGGGGCACTGGAGCAGTACTGGGGCACTGAGCTCTGCCTGGGAGCACCTACTGCTCTGCACTGCCCGAGGGCTCAGCGTCAGCTGCAGTGTCCCAAAGCCCAGCTGTGCTAGTGACAGAGCTGAGGCTGCTCACAGAGGCCCAGTCAGTGAGGACAAAGCTGACTGCGATCTGCTGGTGACACAGGAGCTCCACAACACCAGGTCTGTCCTCCTCAGCAGTGCGTCATGTCTGCTTGAGCACTTGGTAACATGCTTTGTCCCACCCCTGAGGACCTTTGCAACTGGGAGTAACACTTCGGGCAGGCACATTGCAGCTTTCACTGCACTCAAAAGGTGAATGTTCTTCTGTTACTCTTACCTGTGTAGCAGCAAGCACAGCACAGCAGCCCTTACATAACTTGGACTGGAAAACCCCTCTGCAGCCCGGAAGGACTACACACACGTCTGTGCCAACAGATGTGCCCAACACACCATGCTAAGCAGAGTGCCAATGGCAAATTCCCAGTCCAGTTACTCGCACTCAACCAAAATGCACAAATGGATTTGAAAAATGTGCAGTGATGATTACTTCCAAAGGCTCAACGCCTGCTCTGTGGGCAGCCCGGGCAGGACTCACCCATCTCCTTGAGCTCCATGTTGACGAGCTCCAGCCAGCAGGCATCCAGCTCGTCCAGGTCGTAGCGGCTCACACCTTGCAAGTACGTCCTCGTGGCTTCCGAAATCTCAGAGCCAGGCAGGCTGCTGGGTGACAGCGGGGAAGGCAGGTTCTCCAGCTGGGGTATGATCCTGGAAGGGAAGAAGAGAGGTTAAGAGACAGCCATAAAGCATCCCGCTGGGAGCCTGAGGGCTGTGTCTTGCCAAGAGGATGCACTCGCAGCCCAATCTGAGGAATGAGCTCGAGGCAGAGGGAGATGATGTGCTGCTGAAAAAGAGAAAGGAACCGGCAGTGAGTAACTGCAGAGTGTTCATTGCTAGCTGCTGAGGAAAGAGGAAGGGACCTGAGGGTGTCTGAAGGGCAGGGGGCTGCTTCCACCAGCGAGAAAACATCTCCGGCTGCCGGGAATGGGGCTGTGCGGCTGCCATCGCGTTGGAAAGAGCAGGGTGTGCTGAGTGCCAGGGTAAACAGGACACGGCCCCAAAACAAACGGCTCAGGCTCATTTTTTCGGGAACAGTTTTGATGTCATCAAAGAGAAAAAACTTGTAGAAACAGAAAAATACCCACTTCTGACTTTGATAAACACTCCGTTCCCATGGGTCAGGAGTCTGTGCTTACCCTGCCTGGTCTGCCATGATGATGGCACAGCGCTGGCCATGGCCACCAGCAGCAGGGACAAGCTGAGTGCTGAGCCCACTGCTCACAGCTATGGTTGGTGCTGAGGAGCACAAAATACATGACCTCTCACAGACCCACTGACACAGAGCTCCTGCCGACCTGGGAAGCCTCTGGGTGCTTCCCATTGGCACAGCACCCCAAGGACCATCAATGGGGGACACAGCCGAAAAGAGCCCCTCTATAGGCTGAAATGAGCATGGCTCATGCAGGTGAATTTGCTTTCTCTGGTGTTAGGATTGGCGCTTGTTTTGCTGGCATGTGTCTCTGTGTGCCTCAGCCTGCTCCCCTCTACAGGTCAGTCTCATCACACTGATGGCTGCAGAAATAACGCCAGCATTGCTGCCACACACGGGCTGGAACGCTGCACCCTGCTCCTCCTGAAGCCACTCGGATGCTTTTCAATATGAACCAATCGCTCCCACTCCCCCGCACTCGGCACAGCCCCGTGGATCACAGCCGGCACTGGGGAGCTTTGTGTCAGGGCTCTGCGGGAGCCCGCTCGCTTTTCAGGAGTTCCATGATTTCCCCTCACAATGGGAGAAATTACGGCACTTTCACACTTCTCAGGGCTTCTTTCTCCCTCCCCACCCTGCGAGCACCGCTGCACACCCCCTGCCTGCAGCCTCCCACATGCGCAGCCCTGGAGCCAAGCAAGCTGGCATGCCCATCCCTCTGATCCTGGGGGTTTGCTTCTGCCCCCTCCCCAGCACCATGCAGGCAGCCAGGGTTGAGCTGGAAACACCAATGTCAAGCACCAGCCTGCCTGGAGAGCCACCCTGCTGCTCATCCAGCACCAACAGCATCTGTGCAACGCAGTAGTGCAAGCGTGATTCAGCAAACATGAAGAAGTGCCCTAACGGGTCATTTCCCTTTGTCCTTCCAATTATCTCCATTATGAGCAGCTCTCCTCATGCCAATAGCTTTCCTATGACAGCTGATTGACTGGAGCACAACGGAGATGGGATGCAGGTCCTGGGCTGCAGGGATGAGATGCTCGAGGGCAGCACTGGGGGCTCTGTGCAGGTCTGCAGCTCCTGTTTCTGCTCTGGTTTATGATGCCTGCAGCTCCACGCCCGGCTATGGGGACATCCCGTATAGAATCACAGAATTACAGAACCATTGAAGTTGGAAAAGACCTCTAAGATCATCCAGTCCAACTACCAACCCAACACCACCATGCCCACTGAACCACGTCCCTCAGTGCTATATCCGATCTTTTCCCAAAAACCTGCAGGGATGGTGACTGTCCCACGTCCCACACCCCATGTCCCACACCCCACGTCCCACAGCAGTGAGAGCACTGGGCTCAGGGCAGCACACTGCAGCAGTGCTGGCTGCACGCTTCCTGCCTGGCGCTCGCTGTCACTTCGCCCGCGCTTCCTGGCAAGCCGGCAGCACCAGGGGTGACACTGGCCATGCACATGTCAACAGCGCGGCGCGTAATGACATGCGAGCAGAGGACAGGCTGGAAATGAAAAGCAGCCTGCGGTGCCAGCTGACAGATCTCTGCAAAGTTGGGAGCTGGAGCCTGCTGCAGTATTTGCACAGCTCACGTTTCCACTCCAACATACCACCTCCTGGTCAGATGTCAACACAGAAACATGCAAAGAAACACAGACAGCAGCAACGCTGCACCGCGCTGCCCTTCCTGGCTGCCGCTCTGTCTGGAAAAGGAGCAGGGCAGAGCCTGGGGCTCTGACCCCCTGCACCAGCACTGGGGTTCTGCTGCTTTTGCTGTGTGATGCTCAGCAAAGCAAGCAGCCTCCTCTGCCTTACAGTGCCCAGCAGTGAATGGAAAATAATGATACGCCTCAATGCCCCAGGGACATCTCCAAATTTCAGTTCAGGATCTGAAAGTGAAGCCACAAAAGTACAGCTCTGAGAGTCTCTGGATTTTAAAACGAGCTCACTGTAATCTAGGACAGGGCTTGGGGATTCAGGAAAGCCTGTATTTAATGCAGACAGCAGTAATAACACTGAAATGATGCATGCCCCTATCGAGCTTCAGGACTCTCCTCCCAGGAGCTCCCAGCCCCACAGAACACCCCGCAGCCCCCAGCGCAGCTCGGTCCCAGCAGAACTGAAACCCTCTGTGCCATGAGCAGGGTCAGAAGCCAGAGTTTGGCTTCTCCCAGCACTGCAACATGAAGAGGGGCTCAGAGTGCACTGCAACCTACACTGCAGCTCTGTGCTTCCCATCATGTTATTAAGAGGAAGTTAATTAAGACACAATGACCTAACAGTGCCCCAGGTGCTCGCTGGTGCTCAGGGGGAGCGTCTGAAACGTGTCTGGAGCAGCAGTGCCAGACACCTCCCACACCTGGAGGACACGTCCCAGGGAGCCTGTTCTCACACGTTGTGTCCATCACTCATCATTAGTCCCATAGGAGGGAGCACTGCTATGGACCATCTCCCCTACAGAGAGCTCCAGAGGGTGGAACAATGCTCCTAAGAAGCAGCCCGTTCTCTCCCGACATGCTAACGGCCAAGAGCTTCTCAGTGCTCAGACAGAAGGATCTATGAAATTGGGGAAACGCGGAAATGAGGACAGGAGGAGATGCTACAATTTGACAGAAGATAGCAATCCTTTGGGAAAAGCAATACAAAAAGCAGAGCATGCTGTGCACCCCTCCTCAGCTGAAAAGCCTAAGGAAAAGGCAAAAATACCCCAAGATCAGCCAAGGAGGAGCTGCAGGACTTGGCCCTTGCAGGCACCTGGAGGAGCAAGATGCTTCCTGGAGCACATGGACATGGATAAGGACATGGATATGGGCATGGCGAGATCCTGAGGTCCAGAGGCTCCACGATGTGCAGGAGATGCTGAGAGAAGAGAAAGCACCGAGCGTGACCCCAGGCTGGGGATGGGAAGTGCCAGGGGTGACTCATAGCCAGAGCCAGGGGTGTTCAAAGTGCACCGAAACGGGAAGGTGGGCAGGGGATGTGCAACAGCAAAGTGGGAAACGAAAACGAAAGCAGGAGCAGGAGCACTTATGCCTTTATTTAGCCAGGCAGACAGGCATTTAAAAAGTATCTGTATCAATCAAGGGCTTATTTAAAGGAAGGGCTGAAAATTGGGATCAGCCTGAAAAGCACAACAAACCTGAGGCCATTAGTCTGCAAGTGGGTCTCAAGGGCACTTGAGGGAAAGGAGTAAGTGGACCCCAACACTCTCGAGGATCACATCTATCCCAGGAGAAGATTATGCGGTAATAAAACACACTCAGCCAATTCCCATGGTTAATCATCTCCGTAAACTGAATGCCTCAGTTTGGCTGAAGGGAGAAGGCATTTTTTTCTACATTCTCCCTTTTAATACATCAGATAGAAATAATAAATAACCCTGCACAGTGCTTCCCTCCTGAAAACGCTTCGTTTTATTACTATGAAGGCTTTAGCCAGTCATCTGCTCGCTACCTACATTCCAGTCTAAATTAGTCCTGTCCAGTGTCCATAAATAAATCAGCTTAGGAAAGTCAGTGGAAAGATAATTCTGCCAGCAACCTTCAGAGGATGTTGATACTGTTATTGCTGCCAGCTCTGCTCGCGGGGGAATTCTCCTGCAGCACTCTCCAACTTTAAAAAGGCATTCTGCAATTTAAAGGGACAATTTTCATTTTCTGTTTATTAAAATAGCATCCAGCAGGCCATTCAGACCAGGCGCCCAATCTTCTTACCAACTTAAGCTAATAGATTTTATAAGCACTGTTGCTTCCGAATAGCGGGGCAGAGTTTAAGATGGGAGAAAAGGAGCTCAGGGAGAAGGGTGGGATCAGAGGGGGCCGTGGGTGGGTGGCAGGAGTGAGAGCTGCCCCACAAACTCAGCTCTGTGACCCTGAGCCCAGACTTACCGGTGGGTGTTACGCCAAGTGACCCCACTTGTGCAGCTCCTGTTAAAGCCTGTAAAACCGTGAGCCAAAAACTACACTCCCAAAGCTCAGTGCAAAGAAGAAAGGGAAAGCCAAGGAGATATTAAAGCAGTTGGGGTTTAAATGAACTGCCCTGATGTTTACAGTGGCCAGAGGAGCAGTCGGAGCACCATCAGGACACGGGTGCCGGTGGGTGGCTGAGATGCTGCGGGCACCACACAGCTTGCACAGCTCCCATCCAGCCTCCATGTCAGGCACAGGCAGTGGGGAGGAAACCCAAAACCCCAAACCAGAGGCCGATAGCATAACCCGGGCTGTGGGGCAGCAGTGGGTCCCAAGCGTGAGAACTGCCCCACAGAACACCTCAGCAGCCACTGTCACTGGAACCTTTTGCTCCCAACCAGCCAAAGAGCCAACAACCCTGGTGGGATGGGAGCCCCTTTTACAGCTGGCACTGCTGGGGCTACTTTGTCCAGAAAAGTCAGAATTTGCAGCATTTCCTGATTGGCTGTGGGAGCCAAAACCCCTCAAGATTTGGCAACTGCCTTTGCAAACTCACAAAGATTCCTGTGCACATAACAGAGGATCAGGACCAGCCTGGGGCGGGGAGGGGCAAAGGTGGGGAAGGGGAACCCCTGGCCATGGTCCCCTCTGTGGGGATGCCAGCCTGGTGCCAGCATCCCACCACGCATGCTTCTAGCAAAATACCTCGCTGCAGGCAGCAACCCACAAGTCCTGCCTGGCACATCTGCATGCCAGTACGCAGCACCCCATAACCACACCATTTGTCACTGCTGCTGCCAGGACCTTCAGTCCCAGCCCTGGGGTCCCCAGCTGACCAAAATTTGCACTGCAACTGAGGACTGCAGTATTTTTCCTTTTAGCCTCCCTCCTGCTTGGTATAACCCAAACCTTCAGCACATCACTCCTTCTAAACACCACGGCACGGCTCAGCGCTGACGCTCCTGCTTGGCTTCTTGCTGCTGTTTCAGGGGAACAAAGCAGCTCAGATTTAGCCCTGGGAGGATGCACCAAGCTCTTGTAACCGAAGCCCCGGGCCCAGAAGGCACCCCCCACTGCACAAACACCACTGGCTATCGCTCAGCACCGCCAGCGTCCCTTTGTGCTACCCTGGCTGCTCGGGAAGGGTTAACACTGCCTGCAGCATCCGCCTGCCCTCCGGGTACCGCAGCCAGTGAGCGTGCCTGGGGGTGACGTAATGCCCGGCTGCCTGCGGGGAGGGATGCGCATCGTGTCCTCGGTCTTGTCCTGCATCCTGTCCTGCATCATGGCATCATGTCCTGCCTCCTGTCCTGCACTGTGTCCTGCATCGTGTCCTGAGCACTGTCCTGCATCATAGCATCCTGTCCTGCATCACATCCTGCATCGTGTCCTGCCAGCGGGCAGCCAGGGACCCTGGTGTGCCAGGGACACACAGTCAGACAGGGACCAGCCCAGGTTTTTCCCAGCTGAACTCTGGCCCCCTACTCTGCCCAGGGTCAGGCTGCTCAGGTTTGCAAATCCCCCCATGAGAATCTCAGTCTGCTGCAAGATGTGATGAAGCAGGGTGGCCCCTCAGATGCAGGATCACTACATGCAGCTTCTTGTGCCAAACCTCCACATTGCAGTTCACAGATACAATCAGATAAATGCTCCCTTTTCCCTTCTGCACCTAAAATCTCCTGCAGTAACAGCCTGTGACCAGAGTGGATCCTTCCAGACTTCTGGAATCAGGCAATCCTCTAAGGAGAAAGCGATTCACTCCTCTCTGATATGTTAAAAAGAAGAAAACAGGAGAGCAGGAGACACCCAACAGCCATCTTGCTAAACCCAGGCAGCTTTTCCAATTCCGTTTCTGAGCTGTTTTATCACCAAATAAAAGGCCGATACCCAACAGACTCGATGAAGACCGGAGTGCTGACGTTCTGTTCTCTCTCACGTTTATATTCCAGGCTAAACCTCCCCGAGATTCAGCTCAGCAGATGAATTATTCAGGTCTCAGCTCTGATTCCAGCAACAGAGCGCAGATGTTTTTGTGCTTGACCAGAGCCAGGCAGTGTCTGGGTCACGAGCACAGCGCTGCTGCTGCCGTGCAGGGGATTCCCTGCAGCTCCCAGCCCCTCGCTGCTCTTCCCGGCCCTGGGGAGCAGCACTGGGTGCAGAGCACAGCGGCCACCAGCACCGCTCCTCTCGCTGCAGTAACACGTGGGGGGCTGCCCCTGAGGGCAGGGACACCTGGCCCTGTTTTCTGGATATAAAAAGACAAAAAACTGTTGCTTCTTCACGGCACTTCAGCCAAGCTACTAACGTGAAAGCATCTGGAATTAATTATCTCAGCCAGATAATGTTTCCACAATTACTTCAATAATGCAAACAGCCTGACTTTTATTTCTATCCACCGGGATAAGGAGCAGAGGAAGATGCTACGAGCGACAGCGGCAGCCCTGCACCTGCTGCTGCCCTGCAGGCAGGAGTTCCCCAAGCTCTAAGCTCCAAATCCCAAACCCCAAGACCCAAATCCCAAACCCCAAGCATCCCCTACATGACCACCAAGTGAGCACAGGAGCTGAGCTGCTGGGAGCTCAAACTGGAGCACGAGGATGGATGTTCCCATGGTCAGCGTGGTGCAGGTTCGTGGGTCTCCTTGCACAAACCCAATCACAAGAAAGCACAGCTCTGAGGAATCCGAATAGGCAGCATCCCGACTTCTTAATGCCTTTTGAATCACTCCTTGAACATTGAACCCTGAACAGGCACAGAGCAGCTCATCCCACTATCACTGTCACTGGGCTGCCCTGGTCCTCTCACCCCTTCAAGGGGCACCTGAGAGTAAGAGTTTATCCCAGCCAACAGGGATGCACCCAACCACAACGAGGGGATTTAATTACTGCAGCAGCCATCAGACCCACGCCGTTTGCCCAGCAGCATCCCCACTGCTGGATGGGAAAGGGATTGGGAAGGGATGGGGAAAGAGATAGAAAAGGGATGAGGAAAGGATGGGGAACGGATCCAGCACAAACCGTGGCCATGCACGAGAGAATGAGCCAACGTTTAAACCAAGTCCAAGTGGCTCAGCCCACAGTAAGAACGTGCCAGATTAACACTTTTCCCATAGCAAACTGATAAAGGTGAGCACTTGCTGAAAGCATACTCAAAGACTTGTCAAGAAGATCGTAAAGCAGAAATGATTAAAAGTAGCAGAGGAAGGAAATCACGCCTGTTCCCTCTCCAAGCCATGGGTATGAAACCGGTGCTGCGCCCCATCCCACGCCGCTGTTGCTGTGCTTCTCTCCCATGGCAGTGTCCCCAAAACCCAAAGTCCTCACCGGATGTGCAGCTCCTGAAAGAGGAACCACATGGACCAGATGGAGTAAAAACCCCAAAACCCAGCGTGCACAGCACTGACACGACTCATTGCTCTGCACTGTTGGTGTTCTGCTGCTGCCAGGCACGGGGCTGGTGGCCTCCACGTCTGGGTCAGGGCAGCTGGGATCGGTGTTCCTGTGGATCAGACTCAAGAGTTAGATCTCAAGAGGGGAGCACACACCTATTTCTGGAGCATGGCAGAATTTAAGGGCAGTCTGAACTCACACAGTTTTACCACGAGCTACTAAGNCTGCAGAATCCTGCCTGCCCCTTCTGCAGCAAAGCCCGAGGGAACCGCGATGAGTCAACAGGCAGCAGCCGCCCGCCTCGGCCGCGGGAAGGGAGGGAGGGAGGGGGGGGAAGGAAGCGCAGCCCCGGCCGGGACGCAGCGTGCTGGCTCTGCGGCTCCGGGAGCAGCGGGGCTGCATCCTGCACCCAGCCACAGCTCCTCGCTGTGCAGGAATGGCTCCTGGTGCTGAGCTCTCCCTTGGCTGGCATCGCTCTCTCTCTGCCCTGGGTTTTCTGGGAGCAGCACCCAGCACTGCTGGGGACCTACGCTCGCTATGGTGCACCCCAGCACACTGTGTCTCAGCAATGCACGTGCTTTGGGATAAGCTCACAGCAGCTCACTCATCCCCAACACACTCCCCGTGAGCAGACCTCTGCATGCCTCCTGCTCGTGCCACGAAGCAGCACTGTCCCTGTCACCACCATAAAACCAGGACACAAACAGCACTGCCAACAAAGCTGCACACTGCAACAGCACTGCAGGAGATGCTGGGGCACCTCCTGAGGCCACTGGGACCAACTGCTGGCAGCCCCACATCTGCCCTGGCAGTGCCACATCTGTTCTGGTGGCCCCACATCTGGTCCAGCAGTGCCACATCTGCTCTGGCAGGCCCACATCTGGCCAAGGGCTCCTGCAGCAGCGCGATGTGGCACAGGCAGGGCTTGGCTCTACCTCTTGCTGGGCATCTGGAGGAAAGGACAGTCACAGCAGTGCCCCAACGATGTGGCAGCCCCTCACAGGCCATGCTGCCGTCCTCACCAGCCGACCCTCCCAGGGGTTGTGCCTTCCTGTTGCCACAGCACTTTCTGTTTTCTGTTCAAACAGGGCCACAGCAACGATGCAAGGAGAGATCTGCGACGCCAGGAATATCTGGGAACCCTGCCAGCGAGCAGCAGCCTTCCTGCTCGTCCTCCCGCTGTGTGCACATTCACAGGAAGCAGAACATACAGCACACACTGATGGGGCTTAATGCGAGCTCCCAGAGCCGCCTTGACATCCTGCCTGCGTCCCTGTCAGCCCAGGGAAGGAAGATGTTAAACCATTAAATAAAGAAGGAACTAAAAGCTTACAGGTGCACAGCATCAGAGGTAGGTGCCAGTGCTGCACAAAGCGATGCTCCCAGCACAGTGGGACTCTGACAGAGGAGCTTCACAGCCCCATGTGAGCATCCATGCAGAAAGCAACAGCATCTTCCTCTGGGGCTCATCACTGTGTGGCTCAGGGAGGGCAAAGTTCACAGAATCATGGAATGACAGAACCACAGAATCATTAAGGCTGGAAAAGCCCTCTAAGATCACCACGTCCAACCCCAGCCCATCCCACCATGGCCACTGAGCCATGTCCCCAAGTGCCACATCTCCATGGTTCTTGAGCACCTCCAGGGACGGTGACCCCACCACTCCCTGGGCAGCTGNGCCACAGCAACGATGCAAGGAGAGATCTGCGACGCCAGGAATATCTGGGAACCCTGCCAGCGAGCAGCAGCCTTCCTGCTCGTCCTCCCGCTGTGTGCACATTCACAGGAAGCAGAACATACAGCACACACTGATGGGGCTTAATGCGAGCTCCCAGAGCCGCCTTGACATCCTGCCTGCGTCCCTGTCAGCCCAGGGAAGGAAGATGTTAAACCATTAAATAAAGAAGGAACTAAAAGCTTACAGGTGCACAGCATCAGAGGTAGGTGCCAGTGCTGCACAAAGCGATGCTCCCAGCACAGTGGGACTCTGACAGAGGAGCTTCACAGCCCCATGTGAGCATCCATGCAGAAAGCAACAGCATCTTCCTCTGGGGCTCATCACTGTGTGGCTCAGGGAGGGCAAAGTTCACAGAATCATGGAATGACAGAACCACAGAATCATTAAGGCTGGAAAAGCCCTCTAAGATCACCACGTCCAACCCCAGCCCATCCCACCATGGCCACTGAGCCATGTCCCCAAGTGCCACATCTCCATGGTTCTTGAGCACCTCCAGGGACGGTGACTCCACCACTCCCTGGGCAGCTGTGCCAGTGCCTGAGCACTCCTTCTAAGAGATGTTTCTTAATATCCAACCTGATCCTCTCCTGATGCAACCTAAGTCACTCCAAAGCTTCTCATTCCCATTGGTAACGGAGTGGTACCTGCACCCGATGCTCCCAGACCGCCACGACAATGATGCATGTCAACGTAACTCTGTGTGCCAGTGCCATTCCTTTACCTGCTCACCCTTAACCTCAAGCTGAGATGGTCTCACTCTGCATCCAGCACCCAGCCACGCACACCCCAGCCTCAGGATTCGCACCCTGGAAGTCTCTGTGTCGGGGTTCATCCATCAGTGCAGCCATCCCCCTACTCCTGGGGCTGCACGGCTCTGCCCTGCCCCTGGCAGCCCAGGGGCACCCATGGCAACGGGACCCCGCTGGGATGGGAAACACTGCTGTCAGGGAACTCTTTCCAGCTTTCAGTTTTCCCTGCTCATTCCATTTCCAATGGCTTTTACAGCCACACTTTGCCCTTCAAGCTTTGGGTAACTTTCATGCGTGCTGCTGCACAATATGAACTTCTTTTTAAGCACTGACGAGCCAGAATGGCAGAGAGGAAGCAGCTGATGTCCTGCACTGTCCCACGGCACCTGCACATCCAGAGGCATCCAGCACTGGGCACCAGAGCACAGTGCCACGCAGCCAAAGGATGCTCCTCTCCCCCACGCTGCCTCGTGCCAGCCTGCACCGGGCCCAGCGTTAAGGTGGCTCCTGGGGAAGGCACTTCCCGGCGGCTGCTTTCTGGGGAAAGCACGCCTTAAAACGAAGCGCTTTCCTCCTGCTTCACCCACAGCTTTGACATTTTAGAGCTCCAGAAAAATAAACTGTTTCAAAATCTAATTTTCAGCTTTGGATCTGCAGAACCCAGAGGCGAGGCACAGGCAGCTGGGTGAGATGAGCAGAGCAGCGGCAGCTGCGTGCAACGCACCTCTCGTAGGGGGGGATGCATTTCTCCCCTGCCCTATGGGCAATGCTATGTTACAGCACTGCTTCACCCCTCCGAGAGGTGGCACAGAGCACAGTGCTGCCCTGGCAGAGCTGCTCTCACCTTGGCACTGGGCTCCCACCTGTCCAGCCTCAGCGCTGCGTTTTTTTCCAGCAGAAGGAATTCAGATTCCCTGCATCCGACACAGGGAGGATCTGTTGTGTTTGTTTCAATGACCTCACCTCCTCACTGCGATGCAAACATGGAGCATCCTCTGGGCAGCAACCCAGAGACAGAGCAACACGAGCCTCTGTGGTTTGGTTGTGGTCTGCACAGAAACCCCAGCTGCTAAGGGGAGCGGGACGCCAAGCAGTAACAGGGGCAGTGACAACTGTGGCCTAAAGCAATGAACATTTTGTTCATCCAAAATGCAAGGAGGCATCATGCAAGTGGAAAATGTGCTCCGTGCTGTGGATGGGGAGCAGCCCAGGGCCAGTGGGACATGGGGCAAAGTGGCTGTGGAGATCCCCTGTGCCACGACTGAGTGCCTTTGGGAAGTCACAGAAAACTGTGTGGGCTTCAGAAGGCCCTGGGAAGACACACGTCATCCGCCCTTAAAGAGAAAGTGCAGGGAGAAACACAAACTTAAGCAGTCTGCATGGATGCAGGCAGAAAATCAGAGGGGAGCAAGAACCATCCAGGATGGGTTGATGACCTTCATGGTGTGCGGACAGAGGAGCAGATGGGACAGATCCCAACCCAGCAGGGCCCCACGCTGCCTATGGGGAGATGCCTGCAGGCACCCCCGGGCTGTGCTAAGCCCCCTATGGGTCTGGGCATGGGGTGCATCCCTCCACCCCTCCTCCCTGCATGGGAGCAGCAGGTAGCGGCGGAGCTGCCCTGGGAGCCCTGAAACAAGGGAAGAGGAGCAGACAGAGGCGCAGTCTGTCAGCAGGGCTCGCAGCTCGGGGTGGCTGCAAAAGGGCCCCCCCAGCCCAGGCAGTGCCCAGCTATCATTTTTCAGCTGGAAATAGCACTGTCGCGAGGCTCAGCTGGGGAGCAGAGCGCTCACGAGTCCAGACTGCGGTTAGCTATCAAAGACAACTAAAAAAAGATACTACACATGCAGGTTTTTTTTTTGTTTTTCCTTTTTTTTTTTTCCCTGAGGATTAAATCAACTCAACAGCCCCCTTTACAACTTCCCTTTTGATGTGTTCAGACTATTAAAGTTTCATTTCTTTCTCTGTTTTCCCTCGAGGGGAGCACACACAAACATTTGGTTCAGAACCGGGGGTCAGCAGCTGCAGGAGCAGCTGTGGGTGGACGGAGCCTCATCGGGGCCAGTGCTGCCCCAAGGCCCTCAATGGGAGCAGCCAACGGCCCCATCCCAGCCCCGCAGCAGCACGATGCCCGTGCCCTGGCTCCCTGTGCTCCCCCCATGGCATTCTCAGCCGCCGCAGTGACAGGGCAGCAACTCGCCCACGTTTCTTTTCTGCCTCAGCAGCTGTTTAAGTGTCTATTTTAAACACAGCTCCCCATTTTAAAATAGCAACTGAGACACCGATCGAGGCCAACAGGCACCATCTCTACACAGTCCCGTAGATGCTTGGCCAACACTGGGCTCCTTCTCCCAACCCTCCAATCTCTGCACCCCCAACACGCTTCCAGCACATAAGAACATCTTGCAGGACAAAGAAGGACGTTTTTAATTTAGGGGACAGCTCCTGTGCCCCCACCATGAAATACAGCCCCAGCACAGCCACGCTGCTCCTTGATGGAGATGCATCCATCAGCAGGAAGATGCTGACATCCCGGCTGCTTTTCTGTTTTTCCATTGAATCGTAAAACCACAGAGCTACAGAATGGTTGGGTTGGAAGGGACCTTACCACTCCACCACTCCCACAGCTCTACATCTTTCTTGTGCTTTTTTAATTTAAACACTTTCTCTGATTTTCCCAGATCAGAGCTCCCCACCCGCACGCACACGGGATCACTGCTCACCTGACCACGGGCTGCGGGATGGCCTCGGCGCTGGCCGGCACCTGCACACCCTTCTCCCACTCCTGACGCCAGGGGTCTGCCAGGACGTAGTACTCCTCAGGGCTGAGCTGGAAGGAGTCAGGGATCTTCATGGCCGTTATCAGATCCGTGCGGAAAACCTGCACCAGGAAAACATCAATGGTGGGTGAATACATTTTTCCTAATATCCAACCAGAACCTCCCCTGGCACAACAACCTTCCCGCTCTGCTGCTCTGGCCACAGCCAATGGGCACCGGGATGGTGGGGACACAGCCCCAAGGGATTTGGGGCTGGTGAGGAGCTCGGAGTTGGGGCTGGGGCACTCCAGCACCTGATGGGTCGGTGCAAGCAGAAAGGCAGCGCTGAGCTGTAACGCTGCTCCACACGCTCATTGTCTGCCTCGTTCCCGAGGGCACAGCTAGCGTTTACAGTCTTGGAAAAAAATAGTTTGTTTAGTGAACAGGAAAATATCCACTAAATGGTGCTATAGATGCCTGCTCGCATGCCCACAGCCCGCAAGCAACCACGCGGAGATGGCTCCTGACCCACTAACCCTGCTCTGAGATGGACACGGAGCCCTCCCCTATGACAATCCCCCACCCCCAGCAGGGAACGTGCCCGCTCCCAGCCTCACGTCTGGCCCTGCAGAGCCTTCCCCCAGTGCACTGTGATGAAAAAAGCATTCCAAAAAAATCCATCCCGGTAAATAAGGTTTTCCTTCCAGGGGACTGCCTGACAGCAACGACGCGAGCAGTCCTGTCTCTTACAGGGTAAAAATAAATTGTAATGAAAATGGATGATTTCTCCTCTCCACCATCTGCTATTAGCTGAAATAACAACGACGGTGCCAGCAGCCAGACTTGGACACCATTGAGATCCAAGCATTGCTGCTTCTCAGGGCTGGGATGGACCAGGTGCTTCCTCCAGTGCTGCTTCATCTCTTTGCAGAGCCTCCAAACGAGGACTGCTTTGGGAGAGCCACAATGCATGGCACAGTATGGCTTTACACTTCTGATACAACAGTAACACACTTCGGAGAGTGTTTAGGAAACCAAACCAGCTAAGATGCAGGAAAATGGACATAAACTAAGACCACTGAGACCAGGATTTAGGTCAGTTTGTTTAGTCCTCAGAGCCTCAGCTGATAACGCAATTAGAGGTAAACACAATAAACAACCTTTTCTATGTTGGGACCTCTTGGAACTGCGCTGGCACCTCCTTCCTGATGCAGCTGCTTGGAGGCATTGCTGGCCACGTCTCCACAGAGCCAACGTGAGCTGCCCAGGCACAGCCCCAGTGCATCCTTCAATAAACCCCACCAACAGCCTCCATGCTGCAGTCAGAACTGAGAAAGACCAAGCTCCCAAGCTCCTTTAAGCCTCCATGTGTGACAAATTCCTCATTACGAAAGCCACGGTAACATTCTACTATGCTGTCAGTGTGAGAAATTTTTTTTAAAAAAAGATTAAGATGAATGCTAATTAAGCACAAGGAGCACGCGAGATGTCATAATCCTCGCAGAGCCGCGTGTCTGCACACCAGGCAGTGAGAAATAAACACAGCGAGCCCGCTGCAGCCCATCTGCTGAAGGCAGCACACAACGATGCCCTGTTCGGACACACCATGCACACCTTGATGCCTTCACACAGCCCTCCCTACAGCCTCTCCCCTCTCCATGGCACGGGCTCACCTCGTCCTGCATTAAGTCTTCCCCAAATCCATCCCTTCTGGCTTTTCAGCTCCCATCGGCGTCGAAGCCGAGTTTTAATTTTAAGCCAAATAAGCACGATTGTATCTATTTCCCTGAAGATGATAAGGCCCATCGCAGGCTGGATTTGCAATCTCACTACTTCATTTATTTAGTCCTTCTTGGAAAACAGATAAGCTCCCACATCCAAAGGCAGCGCGCACGCCAGCACTTTATCACAATGATGCCTCTGTCTTTTCATGAAGAACTGGAAATGCTCAAATTATTAACTATCAAAGCAGAACACTTTAGAAATGATAGAATGCCATAGAAATTGTAAAGGAAAGCAGATCAGTTGTCTGGAAATCTCCCAACAGCTAATACGCTCAAATTGTAATCTAAATGTCTTTTTGTTTTGAATTGTCTGGGATTAGGGTTGGGAAAAGACTCAATTATTCTACTCAAACTCTTCTGAATTATTTATGAAAACTAAATAAAGGATAAATTGGGCACTGATGAACTGAGGACCTGGCGGTGAAGAGAAAGTTGTGTACCAGAAAACAAGCAATTTTCCCTCAATAGCGCTGTTTACTGTCTCTCCCCTCCCGCAGGAACCGACAATTTGTCTCGGAGCCCCGGCTGCCACTTGCCCTGTGCCACGGCCGTGCTGCAGGGAGCAGCGGGCGGTCACCTGGGTGGCACCTGGGGCTGATGGCAGCAATGCTCAGGGAGCAGCACCAGGTGGGACAGAGCAGCCATAGGAAACCAGCAGTCAAAAATCACAGTCATGACTTAGCTCCCTCTGCTTTGATGGTACTACGTGCTTCCAACGGGCAGCAGAGCTCCTACATCCAGCATTACCTCTTCAATGTGACCGCTGGGTTATGGGCTCCTGTAGCTCTCATTAGCTGAGTCAAATCCTGCCACATACACGCCCCATGTGAGCAGAAGCCATCCAGATCTTCGGGAGCACCCAGTACCTCTGGACGATGCTCCCCTAAAGGATGTGGAGAAGAAGCCAGTGTCTGCAGCTGTGACCTCCCTGTGCTGCCAAGAGCTGTCCGAGCAGCACGACAGCTTCTCCAGGCATGAATCCCATAATGAAGGCTGCCATCCATCCTCTGCCATGTCCCTCAGCTTCACTGGCCGGGTTCCAGCCAACATGCACCCATCCACCCTGCTCACCTGTGAGGCAGCTGGTTAGCTCCCATGGGGTGACATGGCCACCAGGTCACTCACTTTCACCAGCCCTAATTACCCACCTCTGTTACTTCCTCTACCCTTCAATGCACAGGGCTGGGCTGGCAGCCTGTCCCAGAGGTCCAGGGACAGGAGAAGTTGATGGGACATAACAGCCATCGCTTTACCCAAGGATACATTTGCATTTGTTGTTCTTTCTGTAATTTGCTGTTGGGGATGCAGCCAGGGGCTCGGCTCGCTGCGGGGCTGTTCCAAGCATCCTCCTCTGGTTCTGCACTTCCCATCTTCTCTGCCTATCGGCCCCATCTCCACGCCTCTTTGCCACCTCTCTGCGAAATCTTTGTTTCCATTTCAAGGTTCTTTCACTCGCTCTCAAACTCCCTCACCAAAGCAGTGCTCCCACCTCGCCGCTGTTCAGCTTTACACAAGGGCTCTGCTTTGAGAGCGACTGCACAGCGGGGCTGAGGCTGCCAATTACCCGGTCAGCCCCAACCACCAACCCGAAAACATCCAATTGAGATCCTTTAGTAACTGCTTTCCACTTGTATGAAATCAGCTTCTGGACGAGAGCCAAGAAGCTGAATCTGTTTTGGTCTTTAAATCTAAACTAAAGAAACACTCGTCTAGCACTGCTTTTAATTAGCTGAGAGAACTGCAGTGCGCCTGGGGAGCGCACCGGGTCCTGCGTGGATGGCAGCAGCCCTTGTGCGAGTTCTGTTGGTGCACACCAATGTTTGCATCCCCCAAAAGTTTTTGCAGAAATGAACCTCTCCAATGCGCTCCACGCTGCAGAGCGCTGCTATGAAATGTAGGAGAAATGAAGCTCAAACTCCAAGCTGAGTGCACATGGTGAAGTGCGATGTGCTCGCTAGGGAGCCAGCAGGGAGGAGAGGTGGGCATCCTGCATCCGACACCACGGGGCTGAACCTCCTCCTCTCCATGCACAGACCGAGCCGCAGCCCTCCCTGATGCCCCCATGCCCACAGCAGCATCCTCATGGCAAGCGCAGCCCTTGGGCTCCCTGAGCACCGCTGTGAGGGATGGGCATCACTTCTTCTGCAGTTGTGCAGCGATGGCTCACGGCATGAAAGATGTGGCAGTGGTTCTGGAAGCCCAGACAACAAGGTTTGGTTCAACAGCCTTCCTCCTCCCGTCACCATCCCTTCTCCAGGGATGGCCCTGCAGGTCTCCCGCTGCCGCACGGGGCTCCCTCCTCCCCTCCAGCCATCACTATCAGCCCTTCATTCTTTCAAGCATAAAATTGTTTGTTGTAGCTCATGAGTCACAAGGATTTTTAGAGAAAGAGAAAACAATGAGAACAATGGGAGCCCTGGGAATATCTTTTGGTTGGACAAACTGTCTTCGTATCAGCTGGAGCTGGCACCTACGTGGGTCCGGCCCTTGGCTGCCCACCCAGCTCCCTCCCAGCCCCATTTCCCAGGCACTCTGTCACATTCTTCCAGCCCATTCCAAAACGAGCGAAGCAGCACTGCTCAGTAGCAGGGCTGAGAAATGTGGCAGTGCCTGGTGTGCGTTTGTAAGCAGCGATATTATCTGCCTGTGGGGAGAAAAATACTTACTCTCGTGTTCATTTGGGAGCCAGTCTGCTATCTCTCCATCTATTCTTGTTTCCTCTTGAAATGCTGAACGTTAAAGATCCAATGAACAACGGAATTTAAAATAGGAACTAGAAGCATTTTTGTCTTGCCCTTCTCAGCATTCAAAAGACAATGGCATTAATCTGCTAGAACCATGCTGGCTTGGGAAAAGTGACAAAGGCACTGCAGTCAAACCTTTCAGCAGAGATGTATTTTTCTCTTAATCCAGCACAGTAAAAGTACGTCCAGCCTTGCCTGGCCATCTGGCCTCTTATAAAAGCCTTTCTTAAAGCATGGAGAGCCCATGGACTAAATTCCCATCACCCTGTAGCAGTGTACACCTATCGCAGCAATAAAAAAACCCACAGAAAGAACGAGTGCAATAATAGTTGCTTCCTAGAAGGGAAACAACATAAAAACGAGGATGTTTTAAAAGGGTTAAGTGCTGGTAAAGAGACAGAAAAAAACCCACATCTTTCCCAACACAGATGTAATATCCACAGGAGGAAAGCAGAAAATAATGTAAATTGTATAAATCCCTGCTTTCCCCCTCATCTTGAAGACATCATGCAGCTGTGGTGTTGCAATCCCAAGCAGGATGGGGCTGAGCGAGAGGGGCAGTGCAGGTGCTGGGTGAGATGCGCAGGGCTGTGGGGCTGCCCAAGGAGCAGGTACTGCTCCCCCCACAAAACATTCCAGCAGCGCAGCTCGTGGCAGGGTAATGTTTTGGATACCAGATAGTTCAGAAGCTAATGACTAACATCCTGGCTAACACAGTGACTCAGATGTAGCATCCAAGAGAGTCCCCAGGCCGCTGATGGCTGGGAGCTGCAGGATGTAACCAGCGAGCATCATTACACACTTGCCTTGTTCTTATATCCTCTCCTTAGACACTGACAACTGTTCTCTGTCAGAAACAGGACAGAGGGCTTGATGGCTGCCATTGAACCCGCGAGACTTACACTCACATCCCCGCAGCTCTACAGCCAGGGGCAGGATTGCACGAACACTCCAGCGAAAGAAGCGTACTTCAGGCACATCTCATCCCCGCTGCAGACTCAGCATCAAGGACTGGGAGGAGCTGAGCACACATCCTGCATCCCACCAGCAGCATCCCACTCCCAGTGCTGCTCAGGGCAGCAGCACCTAGGGCAGCAGGACTCCCTGCTCCCTCCACGCCAGGTCCAGGGATGAACGAGCCCTAATGAGATAAATGCAATCACGAGATTAACGCAGCCAGGCCTGGTGGATGCAAGGAGCTGCCCGTCTCCATCCTCAGCCTGTGGGCGAGAGCTCTGCCCCAAGGCCTCCCAGCAGCCCAGTGGGCATGGGGATGGCTGTCACCTTCGTGAGGTTTCACAGCACCCAGTGTCTGGGACACGTCAGGAGAGCGCCCAGGCAGAGCCTTGTGACACACACAGATAAATATAATCGCCCTCCCTGGCAGTGGCCCCCATCGCGGATGTTTACAAACAGCTCAGTACTTTTCCATGTTAAGAAGCTTGTTTTTCCAGATGCCTTGTATCGGGTGGTTTTTAATGTGCATAGTTAATCCCTTCTCACAGAGTCTTTCATAATAAACATCACCCCCTGACCCAGCTAATAACTGTGTAACACAAACGCTTCTGATTTTTTTATCTTCTGCACACGTTGTCAGGGGAATGCAGATGGCAGCTCAGACTCCAGCCCACTTGCAGAGAAACAGGGACAGGACTCTGGGAGAGGCTGGGGCAGTGCCCGGCCTGTCCCCAGCACCTCTGCCCCGTGCACTCCAAGGAGCACCTGCGCTGCCCACACCAGGGGAGCTGGCAGTGAGCAGAGTGCTGCTCAGCTCCTTGCAAAGCTCCAAGCCACGTGCAAACCTGGAGCCTGGGTCAGTGCTGGGAAGGGCTGCACCACCCTGGGGCAGGCTGCCCGCAGGGTTTGATGCCCAACAACAAGTTCATTGTGCTTCCCATGTTACCCTCTCCATCCTCGGTGTGGTAATAAAGAAAAAGGTACTCGGGTATTTCACGTGAAGCAGGCACGGCAGCGGCGTGTTTGGGGTTGTCTCTTCTCCACATCTGCCATCCCAGGACATGATGTCCACGCTGCTCTGTGCCCGAATCCTCCTGCACGAGGCCCCGCAGCACTTCCCCATGGCTGGAGCCAGGCACAGCTGCAGATCCACACCTGCGGCAGCCACGGTCACAGCAGAAGCTGGGGCAGCCACGGAAGGTTTAGAAGATGCTGCTGTAGGGGAAATCCACAAACCAGTGCTCACTGGGAAGACCTCCGAGCCGTCACTGCGTGCCCTGGACCATGCAGATGATGCTCACCCAGCCCTCCAGCTCTCATTCAGGGCCAAACCCAGCCAGTGCCAGGCCCAGAGCCGCAGGGGAGAAGCAGGATGCAGGACTGAAGCTGAGATCCGGACTGCTCACGTCTGCTCAGTTCCCACCGCTCCTGCAGCTGGTCTGTCAGCTTGAGCATCCTGGCCAGGCTCCAGCTGAAGGCACCGCGTGCTGCCTCCCTGAGGTCCCCCGCAGCTCCACTTCCGACACACGAGCCCAGCACAGGTGCTAAGCAGGGCACCACCACGCTGTGCTCCACTCTGCCTGCTCCAGAGCTACGTGCCACCAGGCCCCAGGCAGGAGCGCTGTCCTGGTCCTCACGGCCCTGATGTCCCCCTGGGCACGCACCTGGCTCACCCCACGCCCTTACAGCACCATTTCATGGAGGCAGCAGCAGAGACTCAGAGGAGGAGATGCCCTGAACACTTCCCTCTGTCCCTGGGGTTTGGCTCCCAGAACACCCCCATCACTCATTTCAAGAGACGCACCAGTAACTTCAGAACTGCATCCTGAGCGCTGGCACACAGCTCCCTCCCCAGCAGCCTAGTCAGCAGTCAGTGACATCTGTGTCTGGGCTCTGTGCTATCAGGAGTGTTTCCAATGACCTCAGCAGTAACAGCAGCCTCTCAGCCCTTCTCCCTACCCAAGCAACCTGGGCTTTTTAAGTCTCTGTCCACTGCCAACCCATCAGACACATTGATGTAAATCTGTCACAGCGATAAGGACTAAGCACAGCTATAACTCAGGCAGTGACCACAGGAAAACCTCAAGATCTCAACTCAGCTCGATGCTAACTGGGGATGTTACAGAGGTTTGCACTCACGGGCCACAGTCCCAGGAGACGCGCAGCACGGCAGCTCGAGGAGGGATTTACAGCCTGCATTAGGGGAGGCTGCAGGAGGCAGCAGCCCTGCCTGATCACCTCCAGCTAAACTTAGCTCAGTTTGGACACCCATCCGGATGACAACATGTGAGCAATGTCACTCTGGCTTTGCTCACACTGCTCTGGAAATGAGGATGACCACTGCTAAACAGAGCAGTTGCTACAACAACAGCTCGTGCTTGGTACAGCTTCCCCGCCTCTTGGAAACAGAGCTGAGAGCCATGCAGGGGAAGTGGGGCACGGCCAGTGGGGCACTGGGCAGGCACCAAACCTGGCACATGGGAACCTGGCCACCCCAATGCTGCAGGACCTCACAGCCCTTCCAAACCCCACCCACATCAACAGAACCTCCAGAATCTGCGTCCTGGGCGAGCTCTCGCTTGGCCAAAGCCCAATGCCCACATACCTCAGAGGGCTTCTTCTCCTTCTGCCGGGACCAGCTGGATTTGGTATTCGGGATTTTGGAGCATCTGGACGCGGATGTGGTGTGACCTGCAAGGAGGCAGAAGAGACATTACCTGAGAAAGAGACTGAGTTCTGCCCGTGTCTGTGTCCAGACAGTCGCTCCTACAGCCTCACTCAACACCTGGAGCCAATGCTAAGACGGGAGCAAGCTGACTGTGGCATTACTTCTGTGCACATCTCAGGGCACTTCACCAAAGCACATTCACATCACTTTCCTGCTGCTATAGATGATGGAGCAGAGCGCCCTGAAACTTAACAAAACCGTTCCCAAGGGCAGACATCAGAATGAGCTGCCCAAAGCCAGAAGAACAAATGTGTTCCATGAGGGAATGGCTTCACACTCTTGAAATCATGGATCTACTGAAATCACAAATCAGGGAGGTAACACCAAACTTTTCTAGCATGGATGCTCCAAGTGAAGCTTGAGGACTTCAGACTCGATGGCAAAAAAATATTGATCACAAGCATAAAAATTCCCCACCAGTGGCAGGACCAACAACTCCCACACCCGTGTGCAGCTCAGCAGCCCCCTCTGCACCTGACGGAAGCCACACAACAGTACAACAGCACACGTGTCGGCAGTAAGAGAGTATTTGCTTTGGGATTTGGGATTACTTGACTCTGGGATTATTATGAATGGACTCTCATTATCCTGACTCGCACAGCACTATCGCTGCCGCTACCGCCTCCGCGAGGCAACGGCTGCTGCAGCCCCAACTGCACTGGGAGCACTGTTATTAATTCTTACTCCCAGCTCACACATGTTACTATCACTATTACCAGCAAAAACAAAGAAGCTGTTTGTATTTGGCGGTAGTAAATGATAAACTAACTACTGGCTGCATCAGGAGTTTTAGTTGTAGTACAACAGGAGCCCTCCAGATTCATACAGATATTTTGGGGGAACACCAAATCAGCTGTCAACGAGTGCTGCTTTTACCCCTGGAGGGCTGAAGAGGAAGAAACCACACCGTGCCTATAAGCCAACACCAAACCAATGCGATGTGGCACCGCGACTACGCGGCCTCAGGTAACCACCACCACTCCCTGCCCTGGCAGAGGCACAACGAAGAAGGTCATCCTTTTGTTTACAGATATCCTGCAGGAGAGCATTTGTCAACAGCTTCAATATCACCTGCTGCATGAGTATCAAAGTCCAACAGAGATAAGGGCACGTGGTTTAATACCACAATTAAAGATGCCTTAACCCTGAGCTGCACGGTTCCCTCAGCTGCTGCCTACCTGGGGGTTAGGGGACAGAAAGTCTGGAGCATGGCTCCAAAACAGACCCCGTGGCAGAGGTTTCATGCTGTGCTGGAGCACCTGGAGCTCCTGTCCAACATGGGCGCAGTTTTGGCAACAGCTGTAGGAAGTGCAGCCAACCCCTGTGAGACCCATTCCGCAACCCTGTAATCTCCCCATCATCCCGTTAGGAACAGGCCTGGGAGAGCAGCGCCTGTACCAAGTGCTCTTTGTTCTCAGCTGCTCCTGCAGCCAGATCCTGTAAAGTGTGGAGAACAAATTCCCAGCACGGCCTGGATGGAATTACTGTGACATTCACAAGAAACCGAGAGCAGCTCGCAGGGAAGCGGGGCGAGCAGACAGGATTACAGCAGCGTCTGGAGGGCACGGCACGGCACCGCGCTGCTCCTGCAGCAGGCGAAACCCTGCGATACGTGGGAGAGGGAAGCGCTCTATTTATAGCCAAAATTCAGCACATTTGCACATGTTTGCTGTTGAGCACACGCTTCTGCGCTCCACCGAATGGGGATGGAGTGAGGTAGGTGTTTAAAAGCGAGCGTGGGCTCGCGAGCTGTGTCGGCCTCAGCCCTGTCCCTTCTCCCCATCACTCCTCAGCTCACAGGAAGGGAACAGGAAGGCTCTGGTTCTTCCCTGCTTCTGGCTCTCCTGCAGCCACACGTGGGCATCGCTATCAGCTGTCGTGCACCAGCGCTGCATTGCTGACAAACCCAACCCCGCACACGATTCGTAGTGAAGCAAATTCCCACGAACACAGCTTCCTCGACTCTTTGCAAAGTAATTATTCCAATGCTGGAGGTGAATCACTCAGTTATCTCGTTCAAAGCCTCGAATTAAAGGTCTTACTGTCAGTGGTGTCTGAGTTATCACTGCTGATCGAGTACTTCCGTCGTTTCTCTTCCATCTGTAACAACAAGAAACAGCGCGTTACGCTCCGTGCCCAGAGCTCAGCACCTCTGCCCGCACCCGCTCCCAACATGACAAATCCCCATTGGGTTTTCATTTCTGAGCATGTAGGTTTCTCCAGCAGCTTTCCCCAATCCCAGGGAGGCACGTGCTGACCATCCAGCTCCGTGTGGCTCCCTGCAGGAGCTCAGCCCTGGGGCTCTGTGTGGGGCTGGGGCAGGAGCTGTCCCCGCAGCCCCTGGGCTGCGGTTGGGAGAAGCGCACAGCTACAAGGCTGGAAACTCCGTGCACTCTTAGTATGTCTGCAGGGGGAAATCCACGCAGCACTGAATTCTAGAGGACCCCTGAGGCTGGGGATTTACCCTCTGAGTCATCTTCCCACTCAGGCTGCAGCTACTTCTTACAAGACTCCTTGTGTCTCTGCAGGGTGCTGGCCAGCCTGAAGCACACTTCTAAGACTGTGACTCTGATTCTATGGTTCTGTGACTCTATGACTCTATGGTTCTCGGAGCTCCTGCCCCAGCACTGCAGGGCAATCGCCACTCCGCTGTCCTCCTGGACTCAGAACCACGGTGATGGGCACGTGGCACCGAGGAGGAGGCAGGAGGAGGGCTGCTGCTCTGCTCACGGCTCTGAACGGGGCAGAAGTGCCTGAGATGATGCTGAGCTCCCCCCGCGGGAACCGAGCAGGCAGAACCGAAGGGGAAGCACCTGTGCCAGCAGGTGCTTGAAAGAAATAAAGGAGAGGAAAAAAAGAAAAAGAAAAAAGAGGTTTTCAGTTCTGAAGACTTCGGGTTAGTGGCATTTAGCAGGTGGTGAGCAGTGTGGCCCCACCTCCAGGCAGTGGCTTTGGGGCTCCGATGGAGCACTGCGCATGGACTGAGCGACAGCTGAGAGCCAACGGCACCCGCAGCAACCAGCAGCGATGGCCCCAACACCTCCCTGCTGCTTCCTGGGACAGCCTGCACCAATCTGAGGCACCCCCTGCCTCCTCACATGGCCAATGGGAATGACACAATTCCGGTCCTGTTTCATGAGGCTCAGTGGCAGCAGGACTCAGGCACAGCAGTCAGCGCACGCCGCTCCCGGCACAGCGGGAGAGGTTCCACTGCCCCAAAGTTCCCGGCACCTCCATGCACAGAGCCCCCCCAGCCTGCAGCTGACAATCTGCTGTGTTTTATCGCACCATTAGCAGGGATAATACCACAAAGCACCATAAACATTTTAACTATCGGTGTTGTTGCAAGGCATTGCCCTGTCAAAACAGGATTAAAAACGTTCCTTGAGAATATGGCAATACCAATACTTTCCTCCAGTGATTCCGGGGGAAGCTGATGTTATTAAACCGGCTGTTCCGAGGAGCCGTTAGATTTTGCTTGGGGAAAATGATATTGAAGACTGATTTAACTGCAGTTTACTTTCCTTCAGTGGAAACCCTACCTGGACGTTCAAATCTGGCTCCTGCTGGTGTGAGGTGGCTCTCGGAGCACAGCAGTGGAGCTGTGTTTATTGATTATGAAGCTGCTACATATACACCCATAAACTGAAGCCAGTGGGGAAAAGAAACACCTAAGCTGGAGTAATGGGAATGCTACTGAGATCCTGAGACATTTCCACTTTTCCCATCTTTGGCATTGGCATCACTGCCCTCCCTTGGGAAAGCAGGTGCATCCTTAATGCTCAGCACAGGTGTTGGGGTGCTGGGCTGCCTCTGGCTCCGGGGTATTTGTGGGATGATGCACTGATCATCCCTGGTCCCTGCATCCTGCTCCTGCCCTGTTTCAGCACACCTGTACAAGATTCCCATACAGCAGGATGGGTTTGTATTCACATGCAGAAGTGGTTCATGCTGCAGGTAAACAGTGGCTCTGCTTCAATGAATTATTTTGCTCCAGTTTGACAGGAACCAGGAGAGCATCCTCTGAACCAAGTTGCATTTCAATTGCTCCAATGAAACCCTGGCATGGGCATCTCCAAACACAGCCGCGCTGAAGGGCAGCCCTAGCCCAGACAGAGGATGGCAAAGGGGCACAAACTGCTGCAGGAAGGAAAACTTGGGGCCAAAACCACAGGGCCCAAGCAGACTTTTTCAGAAAATGGTTAACTTCCAGGAGGTGCTACGTTTCCTGAAGGACTCATCTTCCTGAGCCCACCAAACAGGAACGAACTGCACGGTACTTAACAGAGGAATTTACCGTAGAAGAAGGGTTAATTGGGCAATTTCCCCATCTGGAGCTCAGGGCTATCAAGTCTGATGGTGGCTGGGCACCCCGCTGGCATCCATCCCTGCTGCCCGCATCCTTGCATCCCTGCATTCCTGCTGCCTGTATCCCCACATCCCCGGATCCCTGCTGCCTGTATCGCTGCCTTCACACCTCTGGAGCTCTCCCTGCCTCTTCCTCTTCACAGGATGGCATCCAGCTCACACCGGAGCAGCTCAGCTGGTGCACTACGGAGCCATTCAGTGCTGCCATAAAATGCAGTGTCTGCTCCAGAATTAATCCTCTGTTTACATTAGAAGTTAATTTCACCTTTAGCTGACCCATTCCCCACATGGCATCATTATTAAAGTCATAAACAAATACCAAAAAAATTTGTAATACTTTGAAAAGGTCGCCGTTAGGTCAAACTTGGCCCAAAATCGAGCTTTTACGGAGCCAGAAACCAGGAGAAAGGTTTCTATGTATGCTTGCTTAAAAAATTCAAATAGAAACAGATGTGGGTTTCTTTTATAAACAAATGAACATCCCCCTGAAGTGTCTGCAACTCCGACTGCGGAGCCCTGCGCTAATGCCTGGAAACCCGAAAATGGAACTGATTGCAAACTAACACATGTTCAGCACCGCCTTTGTTCGAGCTGAAAAAGGCAAATAAATGCAAAACTGAGGAACATGATGGCCCACCATCAGCCTAAACAAATTTAAATCACCGGGACCTGGGGCAAACCAGCGCAGAGTGGGGATGCTGCTCACCTTGGGGGCTGCCTGAGCTCCCTGCCCTGCTCCTGGAGGAAGCCCCAGTTTTAAGCATCCCCCTCACTGCTATGGGATGAGGGGGAGTTCCCGGAGACGCAGTTTTGCCCAACCCATGCAAACTAGTGAAGAAGTGGAGGAGAAGTAAAGGCAGGCTCAGAAGCAGCTGCCCAAATCCCGAGCTGCTGTCTCACCAGTCCCCACGTCCCCAGGTCCCACGTAGCCATCAGGCACCCAAGAAAGGGCTCAGGCCAGCTCCTCGCCCTCCTCCCAGCCCTGGTGCTCAGGGGAACCCGCTGGGGTTTCCCAGCTCCACTCAGCCCACGTGGGTTCGGGGATTCCTGGCAGCACCCCGAGCAGCACCGCGCAGCCGCCCTCTGGGTCACCGAGTGGCCAATTCCGAATTAGGGCAAGTGGGCAAAGGAAACCCACACACGCTGCTTCTCCAGGGAACGTGGCACAGAAATCTGCACAAGTTGCAGGAACTGAAGGATTTGGCGATGGGCTCCTGGCAGCGCGCTGAGGGACGCACCGCGACCTCCTCCTGCCCGGTGACAGTTGAGCAACAGCGGCTGAGTTATGGGCAGCGTTTGCGAGCTGCAATGAGACTGCAGAAAACCACTTCCCTGTTTGTTCCTCCGGCACAGAAATAGGAACACAAACAGAAAAGAGTGCCCCCAGCGGCACGCGCACCCCGGCCAGCCCCGGACCGCCGCGTCCCAGCGCATCCCGGAGCATCCCTGTATCGGGCAGCGCCGGGTGGGTGGCACGGAGCCGTGGGGCAGCTCTCAGTGCTTCCCCCTCCTTAACCATTTCCCGGCTCTGTCTAGGAAAGGCAGCGGGTTATTAGAAAGCTGAACCCGAAGGGAGGGCGGCGGGAAGCTCCCAGCCCTCCNACGGGGCTGCGGGCAGCGCGGTGCCAGGGGGGAGCGGGAGCGCTCCTCGCCCCGGCTGCCTCGGTTCCTGGGGGCACAATTTAATCTCATTTAAATTTAAAACAAAACAAGCCCTGGTTTACTTCCTGTGCTTTGCTTTTTTTTTTTTTTTTTTTTTNCAGAAAACCACTTCCCTGTTTGTTCCTCCGGCACAGAAATAGGAACACAAACAGAAAAGAGTGCCCCCAGCGGCACGCGCACCCCGGCCAGCCCCGGACCGCCGCGTCCCAGCGCATCCCGGAGCATCCCTGTATCGGGCAGCGCCGGGTGGGTGGCACGGAGCCGTGGGGCAGCTCTCAGTGCTTCCCCCTCCTTAACCATTTCCCGGCTCTGTCTAGGAAAGGCAGCGGGTTATTAGAAAGCTGAACCCGAAGGGAGGGCGGCGGGAAGCTCCCAGCCCTCCCCTGCAGCAGGGCTGTCCTCGCCGCGCTGCCTCTTCCCGTCCCCGGGAGCTGCGGGCGGCTCCGAGCGCGGCAGCCCCGCATTCCCCGCAGCCCAGCCAACTGCCCGACCCCAGGATGCTCTCCGGAGTGCCAGCAGCACGTGCAGCTCCGCGGCTGAGGCAGGGGAAGCAGCACTGTTCCCTCCCCCCCGCCCCCCCCGGGCACAC
>WBMW01001307.1:2256-25015 GCA_013396635.1 Penelope pileata | reverse complement strand
ATGGTCTTAGAGGGCTTTTCCAACCTTAGTGACTCTGATTCCATGACTGGGCACGGTGGGGTGGGTTGGTGGTTGGACTTGATGGTCTTAGAGGTCTTTTCCAACCTTAACGATTCTTTTTAATTGATTCTATTTAAATGTAATGTCATGCATCCAAGTTGAAGCTTCCTCCAATTTCAGGAAAACGATTTTGAGAGGTTTGTCTATCACTTTCCACAACAAATTTCTGCTTTTAAAATCAACTTTTCCTTTTGCTCTTGCTTTGTGAGGTGTATGCTTAGAAGAAGACAGACGATCCAAAAGGTCCCAAAGCCTTCCTTACCCAGTGTCAGGGTCTGGCTGCTGGTTTCCCTGCCGAGCAGGCATCTCCCTGAAGTGCTGCTTGATTTTTAAGCCAGTGAGGATAGTCAGGAACTGAAAGCAAGGGAAGGTTCTTGCTTGTTGGACACTGGAGAAGTAATTTTGCAAAGGCAGAATAGTAAAGATGAGGAGGAAGGAAGGTGAGGAAAGCAGTGTAGATGAGGAGGTCTGCTGAAAGAATGTAAGGAGCAGGGGAGCTCCTGGGGGAGAGAAATCAAGGCAAGAAGTTGTGAAGGGCTGGGAGGCGTCAGGGAGATTTCTTAATGGTGGAATGAGAACTCTTCTGATGTTGAAGAAGAGAGGGAGGAGGCAGTTGATAACCAAATGGTAAATTTCCCACTGATCTCCACAGAAAGAAAGCGTGCAGGAAGTAAGGAGTCGTATCAAGGAGTCGTTCTTGGCTCGGCCCTTGGGATGTTTGTCAGTGTCAGGCCAAGGGAAGCCGTGGGGTTACCCGGCAGCAGGGTGGAAATGGTGCTGGGGTTCCTTACTGCCAGGGCAGCTCTGCGGGGGGGCTGGAGGATCCCACTTCAGCAGGGTTCAGGATGGAGCCGGGAGCAGCGGTGAAGCTGCAGGCGCAGAGCACTGAGCAGCAGCGGAGGTAAGGCCTGCTGGAAACAAAGCAGGAACGGGTTTGTTTCCCCCCCAGACAGAAAGGCAGCTTTGGAGGCAGTGGTGAAAAGCTTGGGACCCGGCTTCGTGGCGGAGTTCAACAAGCACAAATCATTCCAAGCAGCTGGGCTCGGCGCTTCGGGCTCGGGGAAGTCGGCCCCCTCCCACGGGCTCGTGGGGAAGGTGTCTGGAAATCTGAAGAAAGCACTGAAAGCAGGTGCTTCTGCCAAGGCTGCCAAGAAGGAGGTGCTGCCCGGGTCGAGCTCCTTGTCTCCAGAAGGTGATGGTTTACCCCCAGACAAAGAAGTGGAAGAGGATGAGGAAGAGTTACCCGCAGGAACCAGCAGACCTCGCTCTACTTCTTATAACAGGGTGAGTGTTACTGGTTTTCTCTGTGTCTGTCTTTGGTTAGCGCCTGTTACCGAGGGGATCACGTGGAGAAAGGTTTTGTTGGCTGACTCAGTGCAGTGGCTGGTGCTGTGTTAATGACTGCACAGGTTGCTGAGCACCAGGAGGTGGTGAGGGGCACAGCCAGAGCCTCGTAACACAGAGCAGGAGGGGAGTTCTGCTTTGCAGCAGCCAAAAGAAACAGAAAGAAAAAAGAAACAGCTCCTCCTGTGTGAGGAGCTGCTGGGGAGGCCTTGCTGTGGAATTGTAAGCAGAAGATCTCCCCTGTCCCAGCACTTGTTGCTCCTGCTGGCAAAGGACCTTCAGGCAGGGGTGCCTTGGCCCAACGTTGGGGTCTCTGGGACACGCAGCACCCCCAGCCCTCCTTTGTGTTTAGATCACTTTGGGTATTTGTGGTCGATGCAGTTGGCCTTGGTAGTTCCTTGCCTCTGTGTGATAAGAAAAAAGAGCACTGCCTGCTGATAGCAGAGGCTGAAAGGTAACATGGAGAGAGAAGGAGGGGAGTTGTGCAGCTCCTCACCTGTGTCTTAAGACAGCTGGGGCTGGGGGGCTGGGTAGGCTTTTAATGTTGGATAAAAACAGAAAAATTGTGTACTGTTATTTGTAATCCTACGCAGTGCCTTCTGGTCATCTGCAGCTTGTTGCTGTCTGTGGCAGGGGTTGGAGCCAGGTGGTGTGTGAGGTCCCTTCCAGCCCAAACCCTGTGTTCACAGCCATGGCTTTGCCCTGGTGTTGGAAACCAGGACCTCCGAGTGCCGCGGGGAACGGGGCCGTCTCTCTGCTCTGGCCCTGGGGCAGTTTCTGTTACAGGTCGTTTTCCTTTTGTTGGAGTTGACTCGGAAAATGTTTATTTTTCTTTTCAATTTGTAGCTGTTGAGAGAGGAATTGCTGAACTGTGGGACAGTCCTTCAGATCTCCGATTTGCCCGACGATGGCTTTTCCGATCAGGATATTAAAAAAATCGTGCAGCCCTTTGGCAAAGTCAGCGACCTCATTGTGCTGCGCTCCAGGAACAAGGTGAGCTTCCTGCTGGGCTGTGTGAGAACGCAGAAGGGATTGTCAGGCAGTGGGAAACCGTAGTGTCTGGATCCTCAGCTTCTGCTTTTGGGTAATGGCATCCTGAAAAGTTTGTCACTGAAGATTAGGTAGGTAACGGTGGAGTGGCTGGGCACGTTAATCTTATCAGTGTGTGCTTGGTCGCTGCCTGGCTCCTGTGACCTTGTGCCTGCAACGTGAGGAAGAGCTCCCAGTGCTGTCTCTTTTAGGCCTACCTGGAAATGAACTACAAAGAAGCAGTGATCGCAGCTGTGAAATACGGTGAGACCGTGCCGGTGCTGGTGAACGGCAAGCAGGTGAAAATAAGTGTGGCAGAGAAGCCAAAAGCATCTGCCGGCCAGGTGAGCAGGGTGGAGGTGGTGAAAAATGTGAGATTTTGGGTGCTCCTGGGTATTTGAATCCAAAAACCAGCGTTCTCGAGAAAAATATTTCGTTGTTGTAGTGCATGTGTTTTTAAATTTCCCTCTCACAAGCAGCAGCCTAAAATAAAGATGAAAATCCTCTTGCAGATCCCTAATTCCAGCTTAATATTTTTCGTGGTTGAGGCTGGTATCTGAGTGGCATCAGTTTAGCAGTGGAAGATGGAACTTGTATATAGAGTATGAAGGATGCACTGAAAGTTCTTCTTTCTGTCTGCTCTAGGCCAAAGCGGGTGTCAAGAAGAAGGCTCGGGTTGTTAAGAAAGTTGCCCCAAGCACCAAGTAAGTGCTGCCATGACGTCCCCTGGTGCCACTGCTGTTGGTAACCACTGGAAACCAAACGGGTTCATGCGTTTCCTTCCTTGTGCTTTGCTGGTTCTGAACTTTGTTGGCTGGTTTTTACCATCCCTTGTCTTTGAAACTGATTTTTCTTTCTTTCTTTCCCCACCTGCTCATGATAGAAAGCATCAAACCACCACCACTAAGGCAGCTAAAACCATTGCAGGTGAGTTCTGTCTGTCTCGGAGCTGAGATTCCTCCGTTCCTGGCTTCCCTCTGTTCCCATTTCTTTGGTTTTATTTGGGTGATTTTGTCAGTAGTGACTGAAGGCGAGTCCAGAGAGGTACAAGGAGACGCCTGGTTTGTACTTAGGGAAGTTAGTTCAGTTATTCCTCAGTCTGGCAGAAAGGCTTGGATGTCACCCTGCTAAAGAATTACTTTCTTGGTAGGACTTCACTGCAAAAAGGCCAGACTGGGGCAAATACATCAGAAGCCAAAGAGACAAAATTCCTCTCACTGCTTTCCAGAGCTGTCCCAGCTGGTAGCAATGGCAGTTTACAATCTTTAACAGAAAGAGAAAACAGCCTCTTTCACAGGTGTTGCCACCAGAATCCCAGCTAAGTTCCCCAGAGGTGTTGTGCTTCCTGGCTTTCCTTCAGGTTGGTTGGTGGGTGACCTGACCTGTTAGGTGCTGCTGCCTTCTTTGGTCGTGGTAGTTGAGTTGCTGCAATAAAGCTCTTTTTGGACGTATTTTCATCCTCTGTGTGATGTTCACAAACGTAACACTTAAGAACTAAGCATTTCTACTGACTTTTGGATGTTTTACGCAGGTAAAAAAGAAAAAATGAAGAAATCTGTGGTGACCAAAGAGGGTAAAATCAAGAAAACTTCCAGTGCTGCAGGTGAGACAAACAGGAGCGCTTCCTCTTGCCTCAGAACCCAGGTGTGGGTGCTGTTCCCTGCCCTCTGCTTCCCAGGGAAGATGTCTGGGGCTGAGTCCCACCCTGCCACCCTCTCCCCGGGTTTGCCTGTGCAGCTGGCTGTGAGCTGGGCACCTGCTGCCCCTCACAGATCTCTGCTCAGTGCAGCTCGTGGGCGGGGGTGCGGGTGGAGGGTTGGATGGCACGGTTCATTCTGCTGCACCCAGGTCAGCGTGGTGCATGGAACTGAACAATGCTTTTTTTTTTTTCTGCTGCTGCCTTCCAGCAAAGTCAGTGGAAAAGAAATCTGAAGGCCTTCAGATCCCAACGGAAACCGAAATGGAAGGTGGGGAGGAGGTGGAGCCCTCGGAGCCTCCGAGCGCTGCAGAAGGGGACGGCGGTGGTGCAGCGCCTGCGAGGGGGGCAGAGGCTCAGTCCCAAGGGGTGAATCCTGCTCCCTCACCAGGTAATCCTGCTGGTGCAGTGCTGATGGTTAGTTGCATTGCTAGTTTTAAACTATGTGAGGGTTAACATCGTGATGTCTTTGATTTTATTTTTTATTTTTTTAGAGAAACATTCCCAGGTGCCTCAGGTGGTGGCGGGGAGCTTGGGCGAGCCTAACGAAGCTTCCCTTGGTCAAGGTACGGTGCAGACTGCCAGGTTTCTTTTTCATTCATCCTAAACCTCTCTGCTGTTGTGAGTTAAGTCGGGGCAATGTTGAGGCCAGGAACTCTTCAGAAATGAGCATGAGGCCATCAGAACTCAGTCAGGATCCCCAGCTGGAGCATGGAGCATCAGCTCATCGCTGTGATCGCAGAGCAGTGCCTGAACCCCCCCAGCTTCACACCTTTAACCAGCCCAGAGCTTTTGCCTGGACCCTTTCAGTGCAGCACAGGGAGCCTGATTTACTTCCTCCAGCAGAGGAGAGGCAGTCAGGTGTTCTGTATGCTTTGTGTCCAGCTCCACCACTCTGTCTCACTGCTTTACAGTGCGTGCTCTGAGGCTGGTTCAGTGGATCCTGTTTTCCCAGGATCTGTAACTGATGAGCAGCAGATTTGTTTTAGACGTAGTGCACCTTAACTCTCAGTCTCTGTGCACGGGATAGTGGTGGATGTCAGCATTTTACACAAGGGATCCTCCTTGAGCTGTGCTTGCCTGCCCACCCTCGTTGGTGTTCCTCTGTTTCCTGCTGCTCACGTTTCTCTGAGCCTCTGCTCCATCTCTGTGGACCTGTCCCAGGGAAAACAAAAGAAAACAAAAACTTTGTGGGCACGTTCTGGGCACCCATGGTCCCAGCATGCTCACAAGAGGTCTCGTGGTTGTAGTTGTTAAGCTGGGGAGACCTTAACGTCAGCAGTGTTGAGTGTTAAGGGATTTTATTTTAGTTTTTTTATCTTGTTTAGGACCATTTTTCCTGAAAACTTGCACAGAACGTTGCATGTGCCTCACCAATGTCATTTGTCATGATAAAATGGGAGGGTATTGCAAGAGGTCCTTAGGGCTCTGCAGAATCAGAAGGAATCTGCAGAACTGCTGCACTAACTCCTCTCTGCTGGTTGTGCTCTTGAGCAGAAGCTCCTGCAGTGCCTGTGGAGAGCGAGGAATCGTCAGAACTGCTCAGCCAGGGCGGTCTGAGGGGGCCTGAAGCTGTGGATGCTGTAAGTACAGATGCAGGGCAGGTTCCCAGGGATGGTTCTGCTGTCTGGAAACCTCAGCTTGAATCTCTGCTCATTTCTTAGGAGAAGCAGCGAATCCTTTGTTTCCTCCTTGCTGTCTGATCTGTAGATTTCTGTTTTTTTCCCCATGGTTTGTCCACTCTTTATCCCAAAACTCCTTTCCACCCAGGTCAGCCTGCATTGCCCTCCCCTGGGTTTCTTCCAGTCCTTTGGAGGTGCAGCCCTGCAGCGTTTGTCGTGGGTGTGCAGTCCTGGTCTAACTGTAGGGGCTTGCTTTGCATCGTTGATGAGAGAGCCCAAAGTTTGTGCAGAATTAACTCAATACATCCACAATTAAACAGTAATTAGGGTGATGAACCATTCTGTGATGACACAACGTAATTAGGGAAAGGGGTTAAGAAAATGTATGATGTGCTTTGCTACTTAAAAAAAAGTTTAAATATTCTTGGGTTTTGGGGTGACTGTCTAATGGTATTGTACAGTTGCATATTGTGTGTATAATTACTTGCTGTTAATCGAGTGGCTCATTTAGTTGGGGGTGGTTTCACAAGGTGAGCAGCAGAGCAGCTGTGGTTTGGGGCTGGAGAAGGAGCAGTGACACGTCCATCCTCTGTCACTTCCTTTGCTCGCAGGATCCCGATGACACCTGTGTGGTCCTTGTTTCAAACCTGCCCGAGAAAGGCTACTCTGTGGAGGAGGTTTCCAACCTAGCAAAGCCGTTTGGAGGGCTGAGAGATGTGGTGATTTTATCCACTCACAAGAAGGTATTGTGCTCCACAGCTGGCAGTGCTTCTACCTAGGGAAGCAGCCAGTCTGACAGATGGCAGCGTGGCATCGTAGTGCAGCAGTCGTTGATGTGAGGTGGTTTGTTAAATTGCAGTTTGGTTTTTCATTACTTTGCTTCCTTTACTTTAAAAGGCATATCTTGAAATAAGCAGAAAGTCTGCGGATTCCATGGTGAAGTTCTACACCTGCTTTCCAATGACACTGGATGGGAACCAGCTCTGCATCAGCATGGTGCCCCAGCATAAGACTATCAGAGATGAGGTAAGTCAAAAAAATACGCTGAGGTTTCGTGGTGTGTGATGACATTTCAGTACAGAGCCAGGTTTGGTGTTGAGGTGACTTCTCTCCACTGCCCATTCTGACAGTGTGTCCTGTTGAAGACTGATTATTTCCAACGTCTTTTTGGGTCCTCATCTCCTGATATTAGGATGAGCAGGAGGCAGAAGTGCTCCTGCTGTTGATTTTATTAATGAAACAGGCAAAAAGTTGTCATTAAAACTTGCCTGTGACTCCAAATCAGCTGCTGCTCGTGAAGCTGTGCTTTGCAGTTTAAATCTTACAGTTGTTTTTCCCTGTTTTTTTTTTCCCCTCAGGAAGCGATATTTATTGCTCTCATCAAAGATGCTGACCCCAAGGTAAGCTGCTAGTTTTTCCTCCAAGTGCCATGAAAATATGCCTGTGTAGATTGGAATCAGCTTCCTCCCTGCTGAAATGATAGCTGTTACCTAAGATTACTCATGGATTAAATGTTTACACGTGTTTTCCTGGGCAAATGAGCAAGGAGAGGAGTCTGTTGCCACTTAGTTTAGCTCCGTGGTGCATGAGGAGTGGGGGATTGCCCATTCAGTGGGATTCCTTTGAGAATCTCTCCTTCTGTTGTTCTTCTCACGTTCCTACAACAAGCTTCTGATTGCTGCATCTCGGAGAGCATGTGCTGCAGAGGGTGAGTGGCTGGGCCTGGATGTGCCCCTGGGCTTAGCGCTGGAGTGCGGCCCTCCCAGGAGTCACTCCGAGCAGCCGAGGCAGGAGCTGGTTGCATTTGGTTCAGAGCCGTGTTCCAGAGAGCCCTGCCAATGATCAGTCACTTCCAAGGAAGCCCAAAGGCTTGGAGTTTTGAGTGCCAGTGTGGTTAGGGATGTCTGCTGGCGGGCTCGTGGGGAGCACTTTGTGTCTCCTGGTGGAGGTGGTGGCTGGTGGAAGGGAGACACAGCCCCCCCCTCACGGGTGGGGAGATGTTGGGAGGGGAGGGCTGGCTCTGTGTCTCAAAGGCACCCAGCTTTCAGGTGTGTGTGTCCTGCACAGACACCCAATGAAAGCCTTCCAGCATCTCACAACCAGAGTTTGTTCCAGCTGTAGCACGGCTGGAGTCACAGTTCTTCATCTCCATGGGGGTTCCATAGGACTCTGTGTGAAACCGGGCAAACTCCAGGTGCTGTGTGTGGCCAAGGATCCCTCTGTCCTCACCAACTGTCCAAGTAAATCAAACTCCAGCTTACAAACCAGAGTCAGAGCCTTTCAGATAGGTTGCTGTGCCTGTAAAACGCTCAGCTTGAGGATTTTCATCCCAGCTCAGTCCCTGCTGGCAGAGGCTGCAGTGAAGTGACAGCACCCATCACTTCTCTCCAGGTGAACACTGAGACGATACGGAACCACTTTGTGCACCTTGGCAACCTCCCCAACTACGGGTACAGAGAGTTCGAAGTGGTTTGCTTGGGACTTCGGTTTGGAAAAGTCAACCATTACGTTGTGCTGAAGAACAAGAACAGGGTAAGGCTGTTCTGTGCCTCCAGTACCATGCTGGAAAGAAATTACCAGCCTTGGACGTTGGAGGTGTAGGGGAAGGGGGATGGTGTGTCCCCTTTTTGTAGGAAGCTTGGTGAAAAGAAAATTGTTTAGATGTGAAAACGTCAGCGTTGCCATCATGTCTTTTTTTAATTCATCAGATACTTTATAAAGCTGAAAACTCTTGTCCCATTGCACTTGATAGCTGAAAGGCAAGGGAGCAAGAGGTTTCCATAATAGTGTGTAAATTTGAGTGGAGTTCATGTCACTGTTTCTTTGATAGATGTAATTTAACAGTTTTTTTTTGTGGTCCTGCCCTTCCCCTGGCACCTGGAGGAGCGATGCTCATCACTCCCAGCAGCACCAAAGCTGAACGTGTCTGGGAGCAGCAGGAAGCTCCAGGCTCCCTGTCCTGTGCTCTGCTTCTTCATTTGCTTCTGGAGATGATTCCAAACACGAGATTTCTTCCTTCAGCCTCACAGAAAGAAGGGAGTCCACGGCTTTGCACACCCAGAACACGGGATTTCATAAAAAAAAAAAAAACTGCTTTTAGCAAATACATAATGAAGATGTCAAAACCCCTCAGAAATACCAGATATCCCACCCTCTGCCAATGTGATTTATTTAATGTAACGGAAACAAGATTGAAGGAAGTTATTAAAGCTTGTCCTTTGTTCTGTTGCAGGCAATTCTGCAGCTGGAGAGTCCCAAGGCAGCGAGGTCCATGTGCTGCTTCCTGAGCCGCTACTCGTACCGGATGGGCGAGCACACCCTGACCTGTGCCTTGTCAGCCCACAGAGCCTGCCCTGAAGTAAGGGCCCTTTTCCAGTTTGCAGATTTTCTAAGTTTGCAGATGATGCCAAGCTGTGTGGTGCAGTCGACACGCCAGAGGGAAGGGATGCCATCCAGAGGGACCTGGACAGGCTTGAGAGGTGGGNAGAGGGCTGGAGCACCTCCCCTACGAGGACAGGCTGAGAGAGTTGGGGCTGTTCAGCCTGGAGAAGAGAAGGCTGCGGGGGGACCTGATAGCAGCCTGCCAGGACCTGAAGGGGGCCTACAGGAAAGCTGGGGAGGGGCTTTTTACAAGGATAGATAATGACAGGACAAGGGGTAATGGTTATAAACTGGAAGAGGGTAGATTTAGACTGGATATAAGGAAGAAATTCTTCACTGTGAGGGTGGTGAGACACTGGAGCAGGTTGCCCAGAGAAGTCGTTGATGCTCCCTCCCTGGCAGTGTTCAAGGCCAGGCTGGGTGGGGCTCTGGGCAACCTGGTCTGGTGGGAGGTGTCCTTGCCCATGGCAGGGGGGTTGGAACAAGATGATCTCTAAGGTCCCTTCCAACCTGAACCATTCTATGATTCTATGATTCTATGATTCCAGCACTGCCTTGTTTTTGTGGAATAGCACAGCCTTCCCACAGTGCCAGTTCTGCCTTGGTGGGTGGCAGTGGGAGCTGTGTCACGCGGGGCGCGGGGCAGCCACTCTGTGCCCTGCAGCGTGGCACACCTGCCAAAGTGCTGCTTGCTTTTGTGCCTTTCTCTCTGTAACAAATGGTCATTTCAACTGGTGAAAGCATTCCTTAATGAAAGAGGAAGAGAAAAAGGAAGACAGGAGGAGAGTTGCTGTTGACTGCAGGTCAGAAAGGGGTTAGTGGCTGAAAGGAGTGGAACCATTTTGCACAGACCAAAATCTGCAGTATTATTTAAAACGTTTTAAGCTGAACTCTGTGCTCGTGAGATAGCTGAAGCCTTTTTTCCCCACAAGTGGTGATCCATGTGAATTCCCTTCTTGGAGCTCTCGTTCCCTGCATGTTCCCATTGCTCATCAGGCTCCGAGGTGCTGCTCAGGCAGAGGACGTGCCTGGAGGGGCTGCACTGCAGCTTCTCCCACACTGTCCCTCAACTCCAGGCAGAAGGTGACCCCAGGTGCCTGATAAGGGATGGCATCAGCCCCTTACTTCAGCAGGGAGGTAAAAATCATCCAGCTGTGTTCTCCTTGCTGTGTGACTGGGCTGCCGGTGTTCTCACCAAGCATCACAATGTTTTTTCATTTTTCTTTTCTTACTTTTAAGAACATTTGTGTACTAATCATTGACTTGTACCGAACAATGCTCTCTATGGCATTGGCAGTTTCTCCTGCTTTATTGAAAACATCATCTACAAAGTTTGTAGGCCGGCTCTGTGGTGCTTGGGATTCGTGTTTTTAAATAAGCAGTGTGGCAGTGGAGCTTTCAGCTGTGTTTTGGTAGGGCTCCCCTGCAGCTGGGTTGATTTCTGGTGGCTGAGGACACAGGGTGGCACCCAGCCACGTGGTTCTGGGCACACAGATGCAGCAGGTGCGGTGTGAGGTCAGGGAGCTCTTCCCCCTGCTGCAGGGGTGAGTCTGAAGAGCCCCAGAATCACGGAGCCCTGGGGTTGGATGGGGCCTCTGGAGCTCCCCCAGTCCACCCCCCCTGAAGCAGCTCCCTGGAGCAGGACACACAGGCACAACCTTTTACCAGAGAAACTGGAGGAAATGAGAGAGAGCTCAAGTCAAAAAAATGTAAGTAATAAGCTCTCTGAGCACTGAAAAATGAGCAGAATATCATTCAGGAGCTGCTCTCACCAAGACCCCCTGCCAGGGGTGCAGAGCGCTGGCTGAAATCTGCTTTCCCTGGCTGTGCCCCGTGTCCTGCTCAGCAGCAGCCGTTGCTGCTGTCAGTGTTTCATCAGAGCAGAGCTCCGTGCCCACAGAGCATGGCATGCAGCACTCTGCTTTAGAAACGTTTCTGCCCAGCTGTGCACTTGGGGGGATGCAGAGTGCTGCTCTGGGAGCGAGGGGCTGGCAGAAAAACGCCTCTGTTGGTCACCCTGAGAAAACCAGACCAACCTTTTTCCTTCTGTTGTTCTTCACCGCGTTTCGGGGCAGCTCCCTCTGCCCTCTCGGCGTGGGTCACGTCTGGAAGGTGCCTTTTTTAGAAAGGGAAAGTTGAAGACTTGGAAAAATTCTGTGCATAACTGGAAGAGCAACGTGAACTGTGTGTGTATGGAGCTTCTTCCACTGGGGGCAGTCCTCAGTCGATTGCAGAATGCCATTAGAAAAGAAATTTCAGTGGCTTTCCAAGTTTTTTGGGTTGCTTGGAGCTGTGCCCCCAGCTGACAGCTGCAGAGCTGGGGTGGCTGGTTGCCTTTTTTCAGAAGTTTTCATTGTAAATTATTGTGTGTAACAGAAAGTGGTCATAATCAGGATTAAAGAATAGCAACCGGCCTCGAGAGTTCCGTAGGTGTTTGCTGGGCCTGAGGTGTGGTTTGTGTTCAGGGGGGCTGGGGGGTGCACAGCCCCGGGGCCATGGGGTGGGTCCAGCAGCTGTGATGGGCACCCTGAGCTCCTGGAAGGCCCAGGCACTGAACTCTGGTTTTTATTTTTAATTATTATTATTTTTTTTTTACTTTTCAGCCTGAAGCTGTGAAGAAAGATGTGAAGAAAGAGGAGCCGAGCAAAGGAAGGTAGGTGTGCCCTGCAGGTGGCTGCAGCCATGGCTCTGTGTGTTGGTGGGATGCACTCCCAAGGTGGAACAGGTGCTGAGCCCCAGCAGGGGACATCACCTGCAGGCACGGGACAGCCCTGTGCCCCCCAGGCTTCAAAAGGCTGCAGAGAAACGGGGCGAGAAGCTGTCACTGTGCACGTGGTTGAGGTGTAGTTCCACTGGTGGCAGCACCAGGTGCTGGGAGGTGTGGTGGGAGTCGTGGTGGTCAGCCTCTTGGTGTTGTGTCTCAGCAGGAGGTGTTCCTCTTTGTCACAGCGCTTTCCTCTGTCAGAGCACCTGGCTCTCTCCTTTCTGTTTCCAAATGCTAAAAAAATAAACGGAGATTTCCTTGTTTAACTGCTTACCATTGACCTCACGCTGTGGTACAGGTCCCTGGATGGATTTTCAGAGCGTTGAGATGCTCTCTGACACCAGGACCCAGCCACGGGCAGTGCTCGTTTGGGTATGTCCCATTAAACCCGCGTTACCGACACTGCTCGGGGGAAACTTGCAACTGTGCAGTCACTGTGTGCTGGGTTTTGTCTTGGTTGTGGTTTGGGAATACCTTTGTAAGTGGGTAAGATGCTGGTAAGGGTTTTGTTAATGAATGTGACACCTTCTGTGAGTCCAGTCCTTACCTCTGGACAAGTTCTGTCGTTAACAAACAAAGATGCTCAGCATGGTCCTGACCCTGAATCTCAAGTGATGACGTGATGTGAGGATGGGCTGTGCTGCATCCCCCAAAAGCTGGTCCTTTCCCAGGCAGACCCCCCCTCACTTCCTGCAGCCCCCCTGGGGCCGTGGGGAGCACTGAGGCTCTGCCCTGCTGCAGGCACTCCGCTGGCCCTCCTGCTGCTGGGCCCTTCTGCTCCCGGGCTGCTGGGCTGCAGCCCTGTGCTCGCACACCCTGCTCCCACTGCGCTGTGCTCCCCGCAGGTGCGGGTGTGCACGCTGTCCTTGTCAGCCTCTGTGACCTGACCTGACCAACGAGTCCTTTGAGCTGCAGAAAACACCTTCAGTACCTTTTTATGTTTGGGAAGAGCTTGGCACGTTTTTCCAGGGAGGGATGGAGCAGCAGCAGGTGCAGCCCTCTGCTTGCCTTGGGTGCTGGGGTGCTCTCAGACCTCTGCTGAGCTTTGTGAAGCTTGCTGCCATCTCACCCTGTGCCTGGGGCACCCGGCTGCATGCAGGGATGCTGACACCCTCTGATGGGTTTTGTTCATTTCTCAGCTGAAACAGCTGAACCCTTTCCTCCCCCCGTTAAGAATCGAGCTCTGTGCTCCTGCTCCTTCCCATCCTGAGCTGGGGTGGGCTGTGTTGTGGCACAGCCTCTGTCCTGGCATCTCCAGCACCTCTCCCCTTCTCCCCCTGCTGCAGGGGCAGTGCTGCTTCTTTCCCTGTGCCTACTGCATCTCTTAAGGTTCTCCAGGCACCTCATCGTGCTCTCTCACCTCCATCTCTGGGCACTGCTGCTCTGCAGAGCTCTGCTTGCTCTCCATCAGAGCCCGGCACTGGGTCTTGGAGACCCCAGGCTGCGTGCGAGGCACGGGGGGCTTGTTTCCAAGAAGGGAGGCTCCAGCAATCAGTGATCCCTTGAGTTGTGCAGAGGGCAGCACACAGCTGCAAGCTGGGCACTCAGCGTATGGTTTGAGCGCTCGCTGACAGTTCTCCATTCCTTGCAGGAAGTGTTTGGGTGCAGGCAGGGCAGGGTGCAGCTGGCAGGGTGCTGGAGCTCGCACTACAGTGAGCTCAGCGTGCAGCAGCAACAGCCCTGTGCTCCCAGAGCTGCAGTTCTGGGCTGGGGGCTGTGTGCAGGGGATGTTCCCCTACACAGACACGTGAGACCCAAACCTGAGTCTGTAGGACGCTCACACAGAAGAGAAAAACCAACTGAAGCCATTTCTGCTTTTTGAATGCAGTCTGTGTTTCATCAACAGCAAAATCTGTGTGTGCTGCGCTCTGCCTGTGGCAGGGGAAGCAGCTCAGCCCTGGCTGTGCCAGCACTGCAGCCCACACCTGCCCTGCTCACGAGCCAGGGGGTGGAAGGAGTCAGGAGATGGCTGCAGTGTGGTGGTGAGGGGCAGGCGGGGGCAGGAGGGAGCTTCTGCAGCAGCATTCACAGCCCTGCTTTCTCCTCTCGTTTGGGAGCAGCAGAGGACGGTGCCTCTGGGTCTGGAGGGACCCTTTGGGGTTGTTGGTGTGGCCCTTGTGCTTCCACAGCACAGGTTTGAGCAGGGCCTGCTCCCATCTCTCTGAGCCCCGACGTTGTGTTATCTCCTCAGCCTTCCCTCTGGCTCAGCTCTTTCTCAGCACTGCCTGCGGTGCAGAGCCCCATTTGCTCTCCCTTTCCACTTTCTTGATGACGCCCTACGGTAACAGCCTTTTCCTGCCCTTCCTGTTCCTGTGGGGGTTGGGGCAGATGGATGCACCCTCTCCATCTGTGCCCCCAGGCTCAGTGCAGCCCCTGGGTTCGGCCCAGCCTCGGCTCTTGGGAGCGGGGTTCTGACACCGTTCCGTCTTTGCGTGCCCTGAGGATGCTCGTGGCCTTGAGCTTTGTGGGCAGACATCTCTCATCCTGCAGTCTCCCAAGATCATCTTTGGAGGATTCTTTGCTGCAGGGAAGAAGAATGAGTTTCACCGTCCTCCCCTCGGCGGTGGGGGTGGGCAGGGAGAGCAGCGGGGGCCCCTAGGAGCCCCCCTGCATGCACCGATCCCCACTGCTGTGAGAGCTCGGCACAGCTTGCAGCACTGCCTCCCTCCACCCAAATCCCAGCCCCAATTAACAAACCTCCAGCTCTTAGCTGCTGGAGGAGTGCTCTGTGCTCAGCTGTGGCAGCCCCGTGGTTATGGGCAGGGGGCCGAGGTTGGGGTGTGCTGTGCTGTCACCGGGCAGGGCTGCAGCCCCGAGGGTGTGAGAGGCGGATGGCCCAGAGGCCCGGGGCGCTGGTCAGCCGTTCACCTCCCTGCCTGTGACCACTGTGACACTGACGGGCCAGATTTCCAAATGCTGAGCCCTGAGGCATCAGGAAATCACCCACCGGTGGCGTCCGGAGGTTACTGGTAACTGTAGAATTCTCAACCTAGTTTGATTTCTTCTGTTTTTTTTAAATGCATTTAGCTCTGGCTTGAAAAAATACCCAGAGGGCTCGGGAGTGGTGCAAGCAGCAGCTGCTGATCCTCCGGTAGAGCCCAGGGTGGCAAAGAAGGAGCCCATTCCCAACTCTGCCGGCAAGGAGGAGACGGCGGCAGCGAAGACGGAGCCCTCCGAGCTGGAAGGAGCCCCGAGGGCAGCGAGGAAGGCAGGAGCGGAGCTTCGTGCTGCGCCCGTCGGAGCAGCCGGGACCGAGCCACCCGAAGCAGAGCCAGGAGAGGGGCTGCCTCCCTCCAGCACCGAGAAGGAAGAGGTGGCCCCGGGTGACGCCGCGTCGGAGCTGCTCGAGGCCGCTGCCGGGTCTGTGTCAGAGAAGGAGAGCGGGGTGGGAGCCCAGGAGCTGCCGGGGGAGCTGCTGGCAGGAGCGCCGGGTGCGGGCGAGGCTGAAGCTGTGCCATCGGGCTCTGCTGCCAGGCTGGTGGCAGCGGGGAGGACCCCGGGGGCTGTCCCCAGAGCTGTGCCCCGCGGAGCCGGGGCAGCGCCGGCGGAGGTGGCCCCGTCTGCAGCCACGCAGAGCAGCCAGAGGTTGGATGCCCTCGAGAGAAAGCGCCTGTGCGATGCTGTGAGAGCTGGGACTCAGGGCACGGAGAAGAAGGCCGTGCTGAAGGCTGGGGTGGCCCTGGGGAGGAACCTGGAGGCGGCTGGAGCCGAGGGGACGGCGGATGGGGCTATGCCCCAGGCTGGGACGGCCGGGGAGAGCCCCGAGAGGCTGCTGGGCACCGCTGGGGCGGAGAAGAGGCCTGAAAAATGCGTGGCCAAGGCTGGAGCTCCCGTGGAGAACGCTGAGAACAGCACGGCTGCAAAGAAGGAGGGAGGCTGGATGGAAGAGCCTCAGAGCAAAGGAGCAGCAGCGGCCAAAGCAGCAGAAGCACCCAGAGCGGCTGCGCCCAGCTCCTCGCTCCCTGCCCGGGAGCCTTCTGCTGTGTGCAAGGTGATTCTGAAGGCCGTGCTGTCCGTGCCCGAGGTGGCGAAGCCGAGGGCTGCTCTGCCGAGAGCCGAGCCTGCCCCGTGCAGGGCAGAGGAGCAGAAGGCTCCCCCCAGAGCCAGGCCCCGCGCAGCTGCGGGGGCCGAGAAGAAAACGGCGTCGAGAGCAGCGGGCCAGCCCCGTGCTGGGAGCGGGCAGCCGGGCCCCGGGGCCGGCAGAGCTGCGGGCAGCAGAGCTTGTGCCCCTGATGGCAAGGGTGGCAGTGGGAGGAACTCGTCCCAGCAAGAGAAGGACTCGCAAGTGGAATCTAGGGCTAGTTCAAGGCTGTCTGCAGAGGGGGAGAGTAGAGCCTGCAGCGGGAGGAAAGACGCCGGCAGCAATAAGGTGAGGAGGGCAGGACGGCTCCCGCCGGCCTCTCAGTAGCTAAAACTCCGTGTTCCTCTCTGGTGTACGGGACAAGGAGAGTGCGTTCCCCTTCCCCTTCCCATAAAGCAGCTGGGAGCTGCCACGTGCCCGGTGCAGCTGCTCTGAGAATGGCACTGGGACAGACGTGAGCCCGCCGTGAGTGTCGTAGCCTTGTGTTGCCTGGAGCCGTGGGGGCTGGTGAGCTGCTGGGGGCCTTGGCCAGCCCTGCCCAGACCCCGCTGGCTGGGAGGAGGCCACCAGGAGAGGTGATGCTGGCACTGCTGACTTAACAACCAAAAAAACCAAAACAAAACCCAATAAATAAATAAATAAATAAATAAAAGAGAATCAAACGTCATTAAGGGGAAAAAAAAAATGGCAAAGTTTTGATTTTCTAGTGATTTTTTTTTTTTCCTTGTGGACACAGTCGACTGATTCCCTGTGAACTTCTGTCCCAACTCTGCAGGTTGCTGCTGGAGGCCATTCCAGGACTTCCAGAGGCGGTGGCAGCAGCAGTGCCAGGCAGAAGGAGGTAAGGGCTGAGCACGGCTGGCCGTGCCGCGTGGTTCTGAGGATGCTCAGTGCTCTCCGGGCAGCTCTGGCACGGCTGCAGGCAGCAGGCGTGGGGCTGGGAGGCCAAACCGTGGGGAGGAGAAGCTTGCTGCGGGGAGTGAGTGCTGAAAGGAGCAATTCTTTGGTCTTGGGTATCACCAGTTTGAGAGGGAGAGAATTAACTGATCCCCACTGAACTAGAGCAGGTTTTTAAGTTGTTGTCACACCCGTGAGAAGGGGAAGGAAGGGTGAAGGCCGTAGCTTGTATCAGTAATTTTGTGTAGCGGGAGGTGGGCAGAGCTTCTCCATCCACGGTGCCGTGGGGTGCAGCTCTGTCTCTGTGGGTTTGAAGAAGAGCCTGGGGGCCTGTGGACTCCCAACGAGCCTGTGTTGTTGCAGGAAGGTGAGCTCGGATGGACAGCTTGACTTTGGGGAGAGAAAAGCAGGGAGGAGGCAGCGAGAAGGTGCTGGTGGGAGACCCCCCAGTGGCCCCTTCTCGTTCCAGCTGCATTCATTTTAATCCTCCAGAGCAAATTCTTCTCCATTGGAAAAAGCTTTTGGCATGTCTGTTGCTGCTGACGGCGTAATCCCGCACCGCTGTGCGGCTGCTAAGAGCTGGGATCCCTGCTCCCCTTCTCGTGGACGAGGGGGTGCAGTGACACTGGCTTTAAGCTGAACCAGAACCACGTTTCCCTGCTTTCTCTTCCCTGTGCCCAGCTTGCACTGAGTGTTCCTCAGCGTTCTGCATCAGAGTGCAGGTGGAGGCAGGCGTTACTCCTGGTGTTTGTTACCTTTAAGAGACAAAGGGCAGAACAGGAATGCAGCCTCTTAACTGCAGGTGATTTTTTTTCTGCTGGAGGGCTGTTCCTGCTATCTCTTAGCTGTGCGGTCTTTGACAGAGGAAATTCATTCTGTCTTGGCCTTAAAATTCCATGTTCACAGGTGTTTCTCACCCTTCTCGTGTTAGACACAACCAGTATTCCAGGGTAGGGTGGAAAGTTCTAAAAAAAAAAAAAAAAAAAAAGATTTCAGAATCATTTATGGAAGGAACTGAATTAATAACGTGGGGCGATGGGGTGGCTATTTGGGGGTTTTGCGGCCTGGAGTGGGTTTGTTAATTGGTGTCACGGACTCAGCTTGCCCACCATCTCCCACCACTCTGCTCTTGCACTGAATGAAGTCTGGCACTCTCTTCCAAAAGCGTTCCAGCTGTCTGTTAAAGAGTGGGTGAGTTCGTTCAGGCTTGCAGAGCTCAGCCCCTGCCTGTGCATCCTCCTGCAGACGTTCTCAGCTGCACGTGCCGTTCCGTTGTTTCTCCTTTCCAGTGGCCCTAGAACAAACTGTGAGCATGTGCTTAGGGAAGGGGCTGGGATCTGACCCAGGGAAACAGCATTTCTGGAGAGCACTCGGGGGGGATGCAGGTTGTCTCTAGATTCCCTGCAAGTGAATGCAGAGATACAGGTGAGTATTTGAGGGATTGGCTCAGTTCTTTTATCACACTTATCAGTAGTGGCTGTTTGTCCAGCTGTGTTTGAAGAATGCTTTGGGCTTCTGAATAGGGTGGGTATTAGGAAATATTTCTTCTCCAAGGAGTGCTCAGTGCTGGCACAGCTGCCCCGGGGGTGGGGAAGTGCCCATCCCTGAGGTGCTCAACCACCATGGAGATGTGGCACCTGGGGACATGGCTCAGTGGGCAGTGTTGGTGGTGGGTGGGTGGTTGGACTGGATGATCTGAGAGATCTTCTCCGACCTTTATCACTCTGTGGTTCTGATTCCACCTATGTAATTAACACGGTGACGATGGAGGCTGTCCCACGTGGGACAGAAGGTCTACCCCGGTTGGGTTGCATTTCTTGCCGCCTTCCAGCTGCTGTGTGTGGGTACCTTTCCCATGGCTGGAGGTGACGGTGTCCTTGCTGGATGTCACACTTTGCTGTGTTCACGTTTACCCTTTGCAGGAGGAAGAGCTGTTCCCGTTCAACCTGGATGAGTTTGTCACCGTGGACGAGGTGGTGGAGGAGAGCGAGTCCCCCGTCAAAACACGGCAAAACCCGCCCAAGGGCAAGAGAAAAGAGGGGGCTAAGAGCACCTCGGAGCCCAGCTCCAAGAGGAGGAAGGGGAAGAGCTCCCACGGGTGCCTCGTGGAGAGCGAGCTGTCCTTCGTCACCTTGGATGAGATCGGCGAGGAGGAGGAGGTGGGGGGAGCGCCGGGCGACCCGCGGGGGCTGGTGGTGGTGGACGAGGTGCTGGAGGAGGAGGAGCTGCTGCCCGAGGCAGCGAAGGACCCGCAGGCGCTGGTGACCTTGGATGAGCTCTCGGAGCAGGAGGAGCTGGGCTCCCACAAGGACCCCCCCGGGCCGGGCTTCGAGGAGCGGGATTTGAAAGCGGAGCCCTTGGTGACCGTGGATGAGATCGGGGAGGTGGAGGAGCTGCCGCTCACCGAGCCCGCGGGGCTGAGCGTGGAGGAGGTGCCGAAGCACAGGGAGGAGGAGAAGGGGAGCGCTGAGGATGCCGGGGATTTTGGTTCCTCCCAGGTGCCCGACGATCCCAGCGCGCTGGTGACGGTGGATGAGATCCAGGAGGACAACGAGGACGCCCCGCTGGTGACCCTGGACGAGGTGAACGAGGACGAGGAGGATTTTCTGGCCGACTTCAATCGTCTCAAAGAGGAACTGAACTTTGTGACGGTGGATGAAGTCGGAGAGGAGGATGAAGAGGAAGAAAACACTTTGCCGGGGAAAAACCTGAACAGAGGTGAGGGTGGTGAAGACGTCGTCGCCGTTGCAGGACCAGAGGAAGAAACTGCTGCCGTTGCAGGACCCGAGGAGGAGGATATCGTTGCTGTTGCAGGGCCAGAAGAAATGGAAATCTTAGGAGCTGCCAGTGCAGAAGAAGAAGAAACCAATGCAGTCTCCAAGTCAAAAGGTGGGGAACCTCTTGTAGCTCCCAGAGGGGAAATAGAAATAAGGGAAGGGCACAGGGGAGGGCAAAGAGAACCGTGGAGCACGTAGAGGGAGCTGGAAAACCACCCCAGTGCTCATTAAAGGTAATGGAAGAGATGGGGGGGAAGCGGAGGCTGGCAGCGGGCAGCAGCCTGAAGGGACGGGAGGGGGGTGGAGGGGAGTCTGGGGGGCAGCTTTCTCGTGGTGTCAAACGAGGCAGCGTGTTCTGAAATCCTCATCTGGAGTTCCTGGTGGCTGCCCTGGGGAAGTAGTGCAGTTCCTTCCTCTCTGTTGCAAGGCCTGGGGAAGTGCCGAACGCTGCAGGGCCGTGAGTCAGCGCTGGCTGCAGGGCCAGGTGCGTTAGGACAGGGGAGTGACAGGGACAGACACGTGCGGGGAGGGAGGCTGGATCTAGGGGGGAAAATAGAGCAGTGCAATACCTGGGGTGTGGAGTTAGGGGAGGGGTAAGAAGGGTCCAGCAGAAGCAAGCAGGGAGAGCTGTGTGTCACCTCCAGAGCAGGAGGGGCTGGGCAAAGGTCCTGGAAGGTCTGTGGGTGTGGGGGGGTTTCTGCTGGTGCAGCTGGTGCTGACCCAACACTTTTTCTGTAGTGCTCTGGGGGAATTTCTCCATCTCTGGTATTGCACAGCGGAGGGAAACGGGGGGTGCAGGGGTGGAGGAGCTGCAGCAGCAGGAGAATGGAGGGTGGGCTTCCATCGGAGGGAGGAAGGCATCTGCTGGAAAGATGTTCTGTGTTCTGTAGGGGAATAAGTTGCAAAAAGACCTCTTGAAATATCCAGCGCTGGAGTTGGATTCTGATCTAACAAATGATGACGGTGTTTGACACACAGGGAAGAAGTGGCTTTTGTTCTCTGTGTAGTGAAGGTCTCAGGCAGAGGTGGGAAAGGCCCGGCCATGAGGGGGGTGGAGGGGCTGCGGGGCTGCGGGGGCTGCGGGGGCTGCAGGCTGCTGGCGGGGCCTGTGGGGTCCTGCAGCAGCTTTTGGGGTTTTGCTGATGTGGCTGAAGGGTTTGTTGTGTTCACCTTGCTCAGGACGTGGTGGTGTCAGGGCTGTATGAGCACAGGATCTGGGTGGTTTTGGCATGACTTCGTCTGCCAGGTCTGGCTGGGCAGCACCCAGCGCCGTGCCCCTGCCCGGCCCCAGGTCTCCAGCGGGATCTGGGAGCGCTCAGCCTGCTGCTGCCCTGGCCCTCAGGAGCTGGGCCTGTGCTACGCTTTGGGGAACCAAAATCACTGCAGAGAGCTGGTTTTGCTGGGTGCTTTTCTTCTCTTCTCAGCTTTCAGTTCCCTGTGCAGATGATGAGAGTGGGGGCATCAGATGGGCCAAGCCTGCTCTGTCCGTCCCCGGGCATGGGGCAGCAGCAGGCGGGTGATCCCGTTGCACTTCAGCTGCAGCCCTGCTGTGGGACCTCCAGCAAGAGGATCTCCTGGGTAGCTCTGCTGGAGGCGTTCACATCTCTGTGGCTGCTGTCCCAGAGCTGGCTGGAAGCTGCTCTCGGAGCCCCAGGGCGAAGCAGGGCTGGTGGTGGGCGCTGGGCTGGGGGCTGGGGCCGGGACGGTGCCAGGAGCAGACCCAGCAGAGCAGGGAGGGGAGAGCCCGAGGGATGGAGGTGGTGCCGTGCGGTTCCCAGCCACTCAAGCTGCCCACAGTGATTTCCAGCTGGTTCTAACGTGCACCTCTGGCCCCCCACAGATCACCTGGGGTCGGGAGGGAAGGAGCTGGAGCCGAAGGCGAAGCAGGGGCCTTCGTCGGCGGCACCGAAGGCGCAGAGTGCTCCCAAAGGTAACAGCCACGAGCCCGCCCCGTGCTGAGCCCTTCTGCTGTGGGCGTGTGGCCACAGCTCGTGGCTGCTCACAGCCGTGGCCCTGGAGCTGTCTGTGTGCCTCGGCCCCCGGGTGCAGCTGTGCCCCATCCCTGCTGCGGGTGCCATGGCAGCAGTGCGGCTCGCAGCTCGTTTTTCCTGCCGTGTTTCTCAAGCAGCCCCATCCGCTGCTGCTCAGCACCGCGAGCTGAAGGCTGCCCCATCCCAGGACAGCTCCCGTCCCCAGCCTGCAGCGTGCAGGGAGGAGGCAGCTGCTGTCCCTCCAGGGCAGCTCCCCCATCTCGCTGTGCTCTGTGCCTGTCCCCCAGACCTGGACTACCTGCTGCCCAAGGCCGGCTTCTTCTGCCAGATCTGCTCCCTGTTCTACGCCGACGAGACGTCAGTGAAGAACCACTGCAGGACCCCCCTGCACCAGCAGAACATGGAGGTACTGAGCCCCCCCCGACACCCACGGGGGTTGGGGGGACGCAGCGTGCTCAGGGAGGGCTGGTGACCTCCTGGTGGCACCTGGAGCCCGCATCGGTCCTCAGGGGCTGCCAGCGCAGCCAGGAGCAGCACCAGGGCCAGGGGTTGGGTGCTGCTGGAGCAGCTCCGGGAGCTCCTGGCTTTTTTGGCTGCTGCTTTTTTCCGAGCCCAGCTTCACTGCAGCACGGGGAGCAGCACGGGGCAGCTCTCACCGCCTCTCCTTCTCCCCACAGAAATTCATGGCCAAGCAGAAGGAGAGCGGCGGGGAGGAGCAGGGCTCGAGGTGATCCGAGGGGACAGAAGAGTTCCTGCAGCCAAGGAAACTTCAGGGTCCAGCCAATGTTGTGTATCTGGTGGCTTAAGGTGTAATTTTGGTTCGGAGGCGAGCAGTCACGTTGTACAAATCTGAGCTCCCTATGGACAGACCGAAAAAAAAAAAGGAAAAAAAAAAAGCTGGTGGTGGCTTTGGTTTGTGCCTCGAAGCCCCTGATGGGCAGGGGCATGCATTACAGAGATGTTCCTGTTGTGTAGTGGGCAGCGGGGCTGCTCCTACGGCCTGGGGGGCAGAGTCTGGACCCCCACCATCGGGGATCACCCCTGGGTGGCTGTGGGTGAGCTCTGTCCCTGGAGGGGGATGGGGGCCGGCCCCTGGGGGGGCCCGGGGTGAAGCTCC
>WBMW01001306.1:66298-95345 GCA_013396635.1 Penelope pileata | reverse complement strand
CGCCCACGCCACATCAGCCTCTCCCATGACTGCTGCTGGGAGCTGCCGGGATGCTCCACTCTCACGCAGTTCCCCTGGGAAAGGAACCTCCCGAAACCCCCCCCGTGCATCAAAATCTGATGCTGCGGCTCTGGCTGTGCCGGTTCCAAAGCAGCTGACCTCGGGGACTGAGACTTATCTAACTTATCTAACAACAACCAGACTTCAACAGTTTCTTCAGTATCTTCCTTATCTTGAAGGGCAGATACATCCTTGTCTTGAGGATCACAGGATAAACAGTCGTTATCTTACACAGGCAGCAGTCCACACCTGGAGCTTTTGTCCCTCATTCCTTGTGCTCCTTTACAGCTCCTATGGCTTCCTCCCGATAAGTACAATGGTATCTTGATCCTGAGGCTGATCTTCATTCATGAAGTTTACTGACTCTGCTTGTTGTAATCCCACAGTCCCAGACCCAGATGAATTACTCCAGATGAGGCCTCACGAGAGCAGAGAAAAAAGGGACAATCGCCTCCCTCTCCCTGCTGGCCACCACTCTTTTGATACAGCCAAAGATACAGTTGGCCTTTTGGGCTGCAAGCACACACTGCTGTCTTGTGTGCTTTTTGTCCACTAGAACCTTCAAGTCCTCTTCAGAGCTGCTCTCAATCCTCTCATAATCCAGTCTGCACTCATATCTAGAATTGCCCCAATCCAGGTGCTGCACATTGCACTCACTTGGACTTGTTGATTCTCATTAAGTTCGACAATAGCATAGCTTAAAAGCTAAAAAAAGCATGACTAAAAGCAATAATACAAAATTAAAAATTTTCTTACCTTTTTGAGAAGAAGAGATTTAATTTATCAGAAGAAAATGAGATTATCAAAGTGCACAGAAAGCAATGAATATCTTCCAGGAGTGTCTCATTTTACCAGCTTTAGTCCTCAAGCTGAGATTATGGCTCTACAAACTAATCTACGCACTTATTTTAGACAGTCCTTTATGGCTGTCCTGATTCTGTACCCCTGAGAGTGCAGATGTAATTCTTTAATTGACTTGCTGAGTGGTTTCAGAATTTATTTATTTTTTTCCCCAAGCATTTCAGGCTATAAACTGCCTCTCATCAACTGACATGATTTGAAGTCTCTTAGCTACAAATTTACAAGAAATGTGCTTCTGTCCATGCTTTTCTGGCTATCTGAGTACTCAAAACAGAGGTCCACCAAATTCTCTGGTCTTGACAGTGAGCAAGCCAGTGACATGGAGCCACGTCTGTCCATCACTCTGATTACTTTGGAAAGCTTTCCATACGGATGCTTTATCTGAGACTTACCCAAAGTCTTGTTTTTGTAATGACTGCTTCAGAAGACATTTTAGCCTGCAGTTTTTGAAAAGCTTATAGAGACACCAGCTATCTCATCCTATGTCATTCAGCAGAGGCTCTCTCTGTATCTTTTTCTCTATTGTTTTGTTTCTTTCTGTGCTTGCCTGTTTCTCTGCAGGTAGCTCAGTGATTAGTGAAGCAACTGACTCTGCCTTTTTCAGCTCATCTCAGGGTTCCAGGCAAAACAAGCCTATTTGAAGCAGAGCCTGACGCTTGCAATAATTCCCCATATGTTGATTTTCACACCAGCCTTGGGTGGCTGCACCTCATTATTTGATTTTCTCTGCATCAGTTTTGTTTGTGTGTGTGTGAGTGTATGTGTGCATGCACAGCTTTTTTCTTTCTAGTTTGAAGCAACTCTGACCTAAATAGAGGGAAGTGTGGATGGCAGTTTAGTTGTAGGTGCCACTTCAAAGCCTTGAAATGCTACAATCTGCAAATAAGTACTTTAAGAGAGGGAAGGGGGGAAGAAGTTATCCGTGTGTATTCAGGGATGTCACTTGTGGCAGGACTAACAACAGATGAACCCCAGAGGTTCTGATTTCTACTTACAATACACCTCACATATCTCTGGAGCTTAGGGCATGGCTTTTTAAAGGATTCATTTGCAAGTCACTATATCTAGTACTAAGTTTGTGATCAGCAGAACTGAGCTGAAAGGGAAGTACTATGGAAAGAAAATATATGGTCCTTCTAATTAAATCAAAAAAAGATTCCAGCTTCCCAAAGACAATATAGGTTTTAACTGTAAGATTCCACGAAGTGTGGATAAAGCACATTTGTAGTTTATGGTTAAGGATGAAAGTTATTTACTGTAACTGATAACTTTACTGTTACATATAAGTTTGTCACTCAGCCCACAACTGGTTACTATATTTTATAAATGTTGGATTCTGACATTTAGGGGGCTCGAAGATAAATACGTGAAACAATTAAAAAATATGCTTGTGGAAAAGTAGTTGTGCCTTCGACTGACTGCACAGCTTTCTCCAGCTTCCTAGTTGTAAGTCCAATTTATCACAGCAAGTTAACTTTGGATTTTCACTTTCCCTACAAAATCCTCTGGGAATTACCAAGAACTACTTGCCTTTCTATTCATTCTTTCCAATCACTTTCTTCAAGAATCAATTTCACTCTGTAAATCACTTCATGAAAAATTATTCTTCAGGTTATTAATATTGAGAAAGTGCTTTAGAAGTCAGCATTATAAAACTAACACTGGGAAACTATTGGTTTACTAGGAGAGATTTGGGAAGCAGCAGTCTGCATACCTGAGTAAAGGAGCTAAGTCCAAATCCCACCCCGCCAGCCTCACATTTAGCTATTTGTGAGTCCAAACTGAAGACAAGAAGGTACTTTTGTCGATGACTAAACCATCTCTGGCTTTTGCCACTGACATTAGAAAGTACAACAAAAAAGATCCTATGTGTGTGTTGTTAACTTTTCATACTTTAACGATGCTAACTTAGACCTTTTAAGCTCTATTTATACTAATATATTGAATCTTCTATCCTTTTAAATATATGTCTAAGGTTTGAATGTATTAAAAAACAATCGTTAAATATGTTTGTATCTATAACATACACGATACAAGTGCTTGTGTCTGATCTCTTAGTAGCAAGAAGAAACTCTCTCCCACTTAGAAGTGAAATATAAATTATATGACAGCTATAACAAAGTGAGAACATAGATGGATGCCCATCTACACCACAGTTTACCTTGTACTATCTTGTTTGTCTTTCTCTAAATGTAAAAAAAAAAAAGGAATAAACAAATTCAGGTAATTCAGTGGTCGTAAAATAAGTAAAACAGTATTATAGAGGAGGGTCCAGGGGAGTGCCACAAAGAGGGTTGGAGCACTTCTCCTATGAAGACAGGCTGAGGGACCTAGGAGATCTGTTCAACGTGGAGAAGAAAAGGGTCTGTGTAGATCTCATTGCAGCCTTCCAGTACTTAAAGAATGTGAGGAGAGATTTAGATTGGATGTCCGGGAAGTTTTAATTGAGAGGGTGGTGAGGTGCTGGAACAGGCTGCTCAGAGAGGCTGTGGATGCCCTGTCTCTGGACATGTTCAAGGCCAGGTTGGGTGGGACCCTGGACAGCTTGATCAAGGAGTTGGCAACCTGTGGCAGAGGGGCTGGAACTGGATGATCTTTGAGGTCCCTTCCAACCTAAGCCGTTATATTATACCCTAAGGCTAACAGCTAGGACATTCACATGAGTAGTGGATATTTTAAGTTGGAACTGCTTGACATGAAGAAGGGGCATCTGTAAACCATACAGTCAATACAAGCTGTTGTCAACAGTGCTACCTACTCTCTTATGGCACTTTCCAAATAAAAAGGGACAGTTGGATCGTATAGACTCCAGTATTGTCATAGCGTGTTGGGCTTCCTGGCAGCGGCAGGTGAAAGGATGCCTAGAAAAAAAATCTTAAGCAAACTTAGGTGAAAACAGCTGATGGGCTGCTTGGCTCTGTCAAAATAATGGTTTTGTGTTTCTGCCATAATGAAATTTTAAGGAGCTGTGCAAGTCTTGCAGAAAAAAAAAACTGAGGTTCTTGTGAAGACTGGGATGCCTGAGTGGTTAGGATAGTGTTTTGTGAAGCACAATGATAGAGCTAGGTGCTTAAACTGTGCCTAAAGTGAAATTCGACAGTCTAGGACATTATGCAAATGGGTGAAACTGGCTCTACTCTTTTGCACTGAACAAAAATTCTCAAATATCTTCATTTTTTTTTTATATATTCATAGAATCATAGAATGGCTTGGGTTGGAAAGGATCTCAAGGATTAAATTCCAACCTCCCTGCCACAGTCAGGGTTGCCAACCTCTAGATTTAGTACTAGATCAGGTTGCCCAGGGCCCCATCCACTTTAGCCTTGACCTCCTCCAGGCATGGGGCATCCACAATCTCTCTGGGCAGCCTGTGCCAGCACCTCACCACTCTCTTGGTAAAGAACTTCCCCCCAATGTCCAATCTAAACCTTCCTTCCTTCAGCTTAAAAACATTCCCCCTTGTCCTATCACTGTCTACCTTTGTAAATAGTTGATTTCCCTCCTGTTTATGATCTCATTTTGAATACTGGAAGGCTGCAATGAAGTCTCCCCACTGCTTTCTCTTCTCTAGGCTGAACAAGCCCAGCTCCCTCAGCCTGTCCTCATAGCCCACTGAGCACCTTTGTGGCCCTCCTCTGAACCATCTCCAACAGTTCCACATCTTTCCTGTACTGAAGGCCCCAGACCTGGACACAGTACTCCAGGTGGGGCCTCACGAGGGCAGAGTAGAGAGGGGCAATCAACTCCCATTCCCTGCTGACCACCCCTCTCCTGATGGAGCCCAGGATACCATTGGCCTTCCAAGCTGCAAGAACATACTGCTGGCTCGTGTTCAGTTTTTCATCCATCGGGACCCGCAGGTCCTTCTCTGCAGGGCTACTCTCAAGGAGTTCTCCCAGTCGGTTTATATATCTGGGATTGCTCCAACCCAAGTGCAAAACATTGCACTTCGATATTTTGAACCTGATTAGGTTCACACAAGCCCACGTTTCAAGTTTGTTTAGGATCCTCTGGATGGCATCCCTTCCTTCTGCCCTATCAACTCCACCAGCCAGCTTGGTATCATCTTGCATGATACCCATTACATAGTATCTCTTCAGGATAAGAAAAACAGAGACAAAAGTATTACAGTAATTCTCTGGGTTTTAATTTTACATACAACGAAGCAGGTGACTGTTCCTAAATTTTTCATAATAATTTGTTTTCTATCAAAACTACCAACTCTTACATCAGTATCACTGACAGTACAACCCAATGTTCATACAAAATGCTACTTAAGTGCATTGTTACTGAGATCTACTGTCCCTCATAGACTGACTGGCTGTATATGGAGTGATCTCAGAAGCCAAAGGTGTGTGAGATTGATATCTGCACCAGGATGTTTTGACCAAGCAAATGCTTCTGAAATACAAGATCTCAGCAGCAGCTGCTTTAGTTACTCTGTAGAAAGCCTCAAGTATAGTAAACAATTTTGGTGGCATGATGGCCTCTATTACTGTGATTAGACAAAAAATTGTTCTATTTGATTGAATTAAATTATTACTATTGTTATTGTTATTTATTGTTTACTATGTGGCAACTGCAGTCAGCAATGTTCATGACTGTTAAGGAGAGGGAAAAGAGATACACTTCAGCACGTACACAAACAACCTTTACAGGTACATGATCAGCTACTCATAATGAAGAGGCTCATTGTACTCTAGGAGAGGTCACTGTAGAAATGTCTTCTAAGTGCAACTTTAAAAAGAAGATAATGAAAGGAGAAATATGGTCCTAATCTATATAAAAAAAAAAAAAAGAGAGAGAGAGAGAGAGTTAAAAGATATATAATTAAAAGAGAGAGGAGATATTCTGAAGATTAAAAGCAATTGGGAAGTGGGAAAGTTATTGGGGACACTTTCTGGAATATGGTAGAGGAAGAGGAATATGCACCAGGAATGGACAGATCTGCTGAGTTCCAGCTATCCCACACAGAAGATGAGGCTCTTTGTGATATTGCCCATTTTGTGATCAGGTATCCTGAAGCAAAGTGGGAGAAAAAATTCTGCTGAATCCTAATATTCACAGTTTGTGCTGGAGTACAAGGCTACACAAACTGGAGTATCAGTCTTGTCAACATAATAAAGCCCCGGTTTTTTACTGAGTAATTTTTCTACATGCTTTGTCTATTATATAATTATTTATCTGTAAGTTCTTTGAAACTGGAACTGAAGCTATCAAGGTAGTGTTTCTTAAACCTCTCATCCTGTTTTGAATTCTCAAAACTGCTGTAGATCAAATAAAAACCACTAAATTACCCAAGGCAGCATTTTTATGCTTTTCAGCAGCAAGAGGTTGAGATACAGATAGAATTCCACAGAAAATATTGAAAAATATCTGCTTTTTGAAATAGTCACTCTTCATCTTCTTATGTTTTTTTTTTGTTTGTTTGTTTTGTTTTGTTTTTAGGTGCTAATTATGTTATACAGTGCTGTATCTACCCATCCCTTCAGAATGGCTTTATGTCTTCCTGTATGAGTGCATTTATGTCATATTATTCATTCCATATTCTTCATAGGTCACCTCTTCAAATGTCCTTCCATTTCTTCCCCCTGAACTGTTTTCCTTTCTCCCAGCTCCCGGCTCTCCAATTCCAGTTACGTTGTTTTAAAGATTACAGTCTCGTTTTATTTAATGGAGTGTGCACAGCTATATTTCATTATTGCCAGAAAAATCCATATGCCACATTTTTAAAAATAAATCCCCACTAGAAATGTTGGAAACCTTACAGACTTTGATTGAGTCGCCCCAGGTCAAACTGAACATCTGGGAAAGAACTTCTGCCTAGGAAATGGTTGTGCATCCTTGAATACTCCAGTGGCCTTGCTCTTGGAATAGGTTTAGGTGAAGCTGAGTGTAAAATGCATGGATATCATTAAATATTTCTGTATATAGAGCACTGCATTTCTCCTCCACTGTTCTGGCAGCCCAATAGCATACATATGCCATTGTGGAACTGGTTTAATATTAATATACATATTAATAGAAGATGGTCAAATTGTGTTTGCCAGATACATAATTCTGTAAATGTTGGCTTTTCCCCCTTCCTTTTTGTGTTGCAAACTATTCACAAATCAGTTGTTAATCTATTCAATGTTTAAGGATAGGGGTGTGAGCCAAAAGCCCTTTGAAGTCAATGAAAAAATTTCCATGGACTTGAAAGAGCTCTGGATTAGCCCCTAACAGAATAAGATCACAAAAAAGCCACATAGTAGACTATCAAATTACTCATAAAACAGTTTGCATATCTTTAGACACAGTAAACATATTGCTGTCATAGCAATTAAAAACTCACATCCAAAATCTGAATCTTAAAATTGTCAGAGAGACTGTCTTTCTTATTTTCATTCTGAGGAAGAAATGTAAATCTAGATATGGAACAAATTAAATGATAGTATGCATTAGATACTGTGTGTGCTTTATATGACTGTGTATGAAGGATTCAATAAAACAAGATCTGAAGAATTACTTTATGCTATGTAATGCATGTTCATTTGCATGCTTTGTCATACTAGAGGTTTTGAGAGGTTATAAGATTTTGAAAACCTCGTATTTGTCAAGTATCCTTTTCTCTCTCTTTTGTAAAATGTGATATATTTTAGTCATCTTACTCTTCTTTTTAACATTGTAGATAAATGAAATACATATAGTTAAAAATATGGTTGTAAAAATTATTTCTTTTAATATTCTTACTTCCTCATAATACTGTATCTCACGCGAAATCTCAATATTAACAGTGTAACATTCTTCCAGTGCTGCAGATTTCCTACAGAATTCAAAAGCTCCAGGTTTTGGAATGTAGTCATTTTTATCCAGAAGAATCTGAAAATACTGCTTTTATACTTTATATTTAAAATGGATACTGATGTGGGTCCCATTTTTACTAGAAAGTCATTACTGTATGAAGTTAGAAATCACTACCTTTCCCTATTCTAAGTGCAGGAAAATACTGCTGCTGTATAGATAGAATAATTTCTTTCTGTTTTGATAACTAGAACTTAAGAATGTGGGTAGCTATGGGAAAATGAAGAGAGAAATATTCATGCAGATAGCTCCAGGGGATGAGCCATCCCACACAAAGCGGAACATCTTTTAGAAAAAGACAGTGAATTTTATTCTGAGCTGCAGTTCTTGTCTAACATTGCTCTCAATGAAGTGGAAACAATCAGTTTAATTTAGTTACCTAGTTTTAAAAAGGCATAAACTGAGTTGAAAATTTCCAGAAGTAGAAGAAAATTTGTAAAAGTAAGAGGCATTTTCTCTTAGAATTAAGAGTTGAAAAATATTAAACAAGAATATAAAAAATTACACATAACTCCTAGAAAATAAATAGTCTGGAGCTCTTTGATTCCTAATATCAGCTGTGCAGACAGGTGCCACATCATTAGCTGAAATGCACGTATATATCTACAACTATACAAGTGCTTATAGGCATATATATTTTTGCACATATACATTGCAACATCTTCTGAATTATAAGGAAACAATAAAACATGCGAGCAATGAAGGCATTTTCCCAAATTAGGCTTCTTTAGAACATTTAAAATGATGAACTGATAAGACTAGATTTCACAGTGCTGCAAGCACCTAAACTGTAATCTACCAGTCCATGTCTGATCACACATCTTGGAAAAGAGACTGATACACAGGCATGCATAAATCTCTGGGACAGGTTTCAGAGGGGGATGTTTTATATAACAGCACAGAATCTTGAATGTTACAAAGGGGAGATTAAGCACTAAGAGTAAGCTCTGCCTTACTTAGAAATATGCGTGCAAACATTTTAAATCTGAAAGTTTCAAGGTCCTTTCTGTATGAAAATGAATGCTTCCTTGAGACTTCCTTGTGAGTATATGATTAAAGTTTAGCATGTGCTAAACTTGGAGGTGACAGAAATCTGAGTTCAAAATTCTTTCCATTCGAAGGTGGCTTATTTCAATTTTTCACTCTTGTATTTTCAAATAAAGATGAAGAAAGGGAAAATAAAAAAGAAGACGGGAAAATGGTGTTGTAATGTCTCTTCTTCATTTTTCCCTTTTTTACTCTAGGAAGAAAGACTAACTAAAAGAGAAAAAAAAATAGAAGGGGAAAGAAAAGACTAAATCTTTAAAGAATATATATACTATTTTCTTATAAGGCTTGATAATTTGCTAGAATGAAATAAAATGAAACTCAGTCAGAAAAATGACTTTCTCTTTGGAAAATATTTTCTCTTATCTTATTTTCCCCACCTTTGTCTTTTTCATCCCCCTAATGCAACATGACTTTCAATCAGCACTCAAAATTTTGTTTTATATATATCACATTGTAGACCATTTGAATTAGTGAACATTCAGTAAAAAGCAGGATGGAAATATTTGTGTGCATTGCATTTTAGATGTCATGAAACTGTGCTTAGAATAAGGTTCTGTTAAGATGTCTGTAGTTTTTAGTGCTCTGCTAATCATAGTCTTGGTTTGAGAAAGAAAAAGTTTTTCAATTTTCTAAAATAAGCGTTGACTTAATTTCCCTTGTTAAATTTAGGCCATTCCCCACTTTAAAACTTCTCATTGATTTTACATTCACTCCTCTGATGTAAAATCATCAGCCACTGATTTTGCATCTGTCTCTTAGCTGCTGCTGCTGCTGCTGCTGAGCTAACCTCAGCTACTGGCGAATTGTACAGAATTAGGATTTCTCCTCCTACAGCATCTACTGATAGAATTGAGACAGACTGATACAATGCCTTCAGCCCACTCCCTACTGCAGACGTTGCAAAGAAGCAAGCACCGAACAACAGTTGCAAAACGTTAACACAAAATATCACTGTACCACAAGCAGGGAAAGATAATCTCTCTTTGACTATATTTTCTTTTGAACCTTGTCTCTGGAACCTTAATGCAAAGTCATTAAATAAAGTGGAAACCTCCTGGGTGAGATTCATCTGCCCAAATGTAGTTGTTGACATCTAAGCCAGTTACTTGAGGCTCTGTAATCAATGGAGAATTAAGCCCATTTAAGGCACAATTCATCTAATTCTAAGGTGCAAGTCAAAAATAGGTCACTGAGTTCTGCCCTGAATGTTCTTATTACTCTTTATTAATGGGAAGGAAGACTGAGGTATGGGCTCCTTAATATTTCTACTCTACAGACACTTAAAGCTAAGTGAAATTATTTCTATCCCTTGGCCTGGCCCTGGAGTAGTTTCAGGTGAAGTGAAAGCTGATGAATAATTAAAACTCATTGCAGGATTACATTCTCATAGATGAATGCTTTGAATGAGATGATCATCCATATGGCTCCTGCAGATTGTGTTTTGTGTTGTAAGTTATAAGCAATGATTTCTCACAGTAGGTTCTAAAGGTAGTAGATGGCAGGACTGTTAGTGATATTGCCTGAACGTTCAAAGAAATTGATTTGTTTGAAAGGTTTAGAACTTTTGAGCCAATTAAGAGTTTCCATAATTCTTATGCATTTCTGAAAGTAAGAAGGTTGCTAAGGCCTTTTTTAAAATGGTTATATATTTACAAAGAGAATGTGTTTTAATGTTTGAAGTATATGTCTTAGAATTAATTGAAAATCAAGTGAAAAACATAATGTGAATGTACTTTTTTCACTTTGTTTTTAATACAATCTGAATTATTGGCAAAAATAATTTTCTAAAAATATTGATGACTTCATCCACTCTTAAGGTTGCCATGAACTCAAATAAATTGGCTATAGTAGCATGTTTTCCTCTCCCTTCCTAGGCAGACCAAACGTGAGCAATTTATTGGGAGTATCATCTAGTATAATTAATCTCCTTTCCTTATTTCTTCTAAAGGGACCTAAGAAATGCTGCTTTCTGAGATTAAAAGTAGTGTCTATTGGTACAGTGCTGTCTTAGTTTCTAACAGAAGTTACTTCTCTCACAGTGTCTGGTATGAAGCTGTGTTTTGTTCCCAGAAGAGAAACAACTGATAACACCTGGCAGTGTTGAACACAGCCAAGGACGTATTCAGTTCCTCAGTGAAGCAGTTAGAAGGCATAAGGAGCTGGGAATTGGGAGGTGACAGGACCAGGGCAGCTGACCTAAACTGACCAAAGAGCTATTCCATACCACATCACATCATGTGATTTTTATGGAAGATGAATCTCTTGCTTGGAGGGAGGGGCTGCTGGCTGGTTGGGTATTGGTTGTTGGTCCCTCGCTTTGTGTATTATTTATTGTTTTTTATATATATATATATGTACTGGTATTTCTTTTATTCTCTCTGCCGTCTTAGTAAGTAGCTTTTATCTCAGCCCACAAGTTCTACTGTATTTATTCCTTAATTCTCTCCCGCATCCCACTTGGGAGGGGGAAGGGTGAGTGAACAACTGTGTGGGACTTGCTGTCTGCTAGGTCAAACCAGGACAAGGGCCTATGCATTTGCATGTGTATTATAAATAATTTTTTTTAAATATTTCTGATTTAAGAATTATTTGTGTATGTGAAGAAAACTCATCACAATTCAACACATCAAAGAAAGATTTATCTCCTTTTCCTAAAATTTTGATTACTTCTGCTTTCCTTTATCTAGATTACTTTTCATAAAGAAAACAAAATATTAAAATGGGAAGAGAGGTTAAAAAGAAAGAATGAGACATTTTCTATTCTTTTTAATGAAATATGTTTAATGAAATCCTATGTATGTGTAAAGTTCTGTAAAGTGATAGAGAAACATGGGAAAGAGCTGAATTCTGATACTGAGGAAGACACATTCGTGCTTTCCTGTTCTGTTAATTCTTGCACAAGCTAACTGCCACTTTAGGCATGTGAGCTGGGAGAATATAATCGGTGCCATGTGCTAACCGACTCTGACACTCAGATATTTAGGGCAGCTGTCAAGTAACACAACCTTCTTTTATGCTTCTTTGCAGAATTAATTAGCAGAAGACCTTAATACACATGTTCTTGCCAAGATGCTCTTGGAAGGAATCTTGTTCTACTCCCTGCTACTGCTTGTTCCCAGTAAACCGCTAGAGGAAACAAATCAAAGAATCATAGAATGGCTTAGGTTGGAAGAGATCTCAAAGATCACCTACAAAGATCGCCCCCTTGACACAGGCAGGGCTGCCAACCACTAGATCAGACTGCCCAGGGCCCCTTTCAATCTGGCATTGTGGATATCCCATCCCTAGAGGCATTCAACCTCTTTAGGCAACCTTTTCCAGTGCCTTACCACCTTCTAAGTAAAGAATTTCACCATAAGATCTTACTTAAACTTTCTCTCTTTCTGTTAATAGACATTCCTCCTTCTCCTATCACCTTTAGTCTGCGTAAAATGTTGGTCTCCCTCTTGTTTGTAAGCTCCCTTCAAGTACTGGAAGGCCACAGTGAAGTCTCTCTGGAGCCTTCTCGAAGATAAACAAGCCCAGCTCTCTCAACTGAACTCCCTTAAGAATTTCCAAGGATCATCCTTGCCTTCTGTTTGGCTAGTTCTTGGAAAATCCACTGTCCCTCTCAATAGTTGAATGATTTCTTTCCTTTTATCTCATCCTTAAGCCAATGGGTGGTGAAAAAGAAAAGGTGAAATCTATCCAAGAAGATTTAATAGAACTTTCTGAAGTTCAGAGAAATTTCAACTTGAATTTGATTGAATTTAGAGCAGATGTTCAGAACAATTTTCATTTTATCTGAACCAGTAACTAAACTGACTGATTCAGTCAGTCTGGCTTTTACTGGAATTGCTTCACTGTTATGTTGTTTCATCTGAATGGGTTCACACATCTCCTGGTTTTTTTTTTTCAGGCAAGTTCAATGCAATTTTAGTTCTCTATTTTATTCATCCTCCATTGGCTCAGTAATAGTTCTACATTTCTTTCTTTTACTGAATCCTTTATTAATTTATTTCAGTGATCAGACACATTTCAGCAAGTTTTTCTAGATCTGAGTAGTCAGGAAATGGAAAAACTTGTTTTATGACAGATTCAAAAAGCAATTGTCACTATAGTCAAGTATGACCTAAGACAGTTACAATCAGACTCACTTCAGTTAACTTTCACTGTCCAGAAGGTATACGCTCCGTCAAAGCTGGACATCTGGGCATCCTTGCTAGTAAAAACAGGGTAATCAATGTTTCCATAGAGCAGTTAATTTAATCTACTTTAATAATCTTTTAAGACTGGATGAGTCATCCAGTAGTGAAATTACTGTTATGTCTTGATGGTATAGGAAATCTAGACAAGACAGCAGTTTAGGCTAGGTATCTGACTCTTAAGCACCATTAAATGAAATTAATATAATGCTGCAAATAGGAGTACACGCAGGAATTCCGTGATCCTCTCCCTAGTGCACCCCATTTCCCCCAAAACAAGCATACAAACAAGCAAACTACTTGTTTGACGTTGTCTTCTGAAGGTCTTGAAATAGTTAATGTTGTAGTTCTTATATTCCTGTTCTTTCAGCATAGTTGCTTTAAAGCACAGTCTTCAATGTAATCATGTCAGAAAAAGGAAAACATGTGATCAACTAACCATGACCCTTAGGGTTTGAAAATGTCAGAAATGTTGAGTAGCTGATTTTAACTGCCCTTCCCTTTCCCCCTCTCACCACTCACTTTTCCTAAATGTGTGGGTACTTGGTGTTACTTAGCTCCCAATTTTTTTTTCCTCCTCAATTTCTAAGCCTAATGAGCCTGAGCTGAGTTAATAATGGATGTAATAAGTAATGACTCATTGTTTTGGGGCCTGTGTGTCTCTGCGTGCAATGGAAGAGGAAGCCAGGGCTCCGATGCTATTTATTCTGCCATGTCACTTGCCGCCAAGCAATGCCACTCATCAATAAAAGGCAAGATGACAGATGAGTTCATTTAATGGAATTCCTTCGAGTGAGCTGCAGCCACTGCTCTTGTGTAGGCTTGGTCTTTGAGTCTCTTTCCCTCTCCTTCAGTCCCTTTTACCCCTCCCATTTTTTTTTTTAATTTTTTTTTTAAATATTCAGGACAGTTGGAAAGTGTGGTTGGCTGAAAGGGCTGCCATTTGTGCCAGCAGTTCCTTCTGCTCTTAACTGCTGTTCTAAATCAAATCAAAAGCTTTGAGCAGGGAGATTGAATCTGCATCACCTAATAGTGGCATTGCGTGGCATTTGTGTGTCTCACCTTTCCCTCTGTCCTTTCCCCCCTCACCAGCCTGAGTGGGTGTGGAGGTAAGCTGTTTAAACATTTGAAGAGAATAGGTTTTTAAGTGTTTTCAGTGTGGCCCTGTGCATGCTGAATAGCTAAAACAAACTTGTTTCTTAGGAAAAATATCAGGATTTAGCTTCATGTTTAATCTACAGGCTCATGGTTTTCCAAGGTCAGATTAGTTAATCAGGCTATTATTTCAGTTTTTACATGAATACATCTTCTTAGAAGAATGAATGAGTATTCGTTTCTCTCCAGCTCCCATGTTCTTCTTCAACCTGTTTCTTCCACCTTGTTTTCCCCTATGTATAATTCCAAAGGACTGGAGTGATTTAGCAGAATTAGTGTCCAGTAAAATTTATGCAGGTGAAAAATGCCACTGGACCTCATCATGGGAGAAAGAGAAGAAATTCATAGAATCATAGAATGGCTCAGGTTGGAAGGGACCTTTGAGATCATCTTGTTCCAACCACCCTGGCATGGGCAAGGACACCTCCCACTAGAACAGGTTGCCCAAAGCCCCATCCAGCCTGGCGTTGAACACTTCCAGGGAGGGGGCATCCGCAACTTCTCTGGGCAACCTGTTGCAGTGTCTCACCACCCTCACAGGGAAGAATTTCCTCCTTATATCTAGTCTCAATCTACCCTCTTCCAGTTTGTAACCGTTACCCCTTGTCGGGTCACTACCTGTCCTTGTAAAAAGTCCCTCCCCAGCTTTCCTGTAGGCCCCTTCAGGTACTGGAAGGCTGCTATCAGGTCCCCCCACAGCCTTCTCTTCTCCAGGCTGCAGAGTCCTAACTCTCTCAGCCTGTCCTCGTAGGGGAGCTGCTCCAGCCCTCTGATCATCCTCATGGCCCTCCTCTGGACCCGCTCCAACAGCTCCACATCCTTCTTGTGTTGGGGGCCCCAGAACTGGACACAAGACTCCAGGTGAGGTCTCACGAGAGTGGAGAAGAGGGGCAGAATCACCTCCCTCGACCTGCTGGCCACGCTTCTCTTGATGCAGCCCAGGATGCAGTTGGCCTTCTGGGCTGCAAGCGCACACTGCTGGCTCATGTTGAGTTTCTCATCAACAGACACCCCCAAATCCTTCTCCTTAGGACTACTCTCAAGCCATTCTCACATACATCTGCACATTAACAAAACTGTGGTCCCATTGAGTTTTGTCAGCTGTCACTAAAATATGTCAGACTAGGAGAAATAGTTGCATTTTACTTCGAACTCACTCCTAAAAAAACATTAAATTTCATTTTCTGAGATGATCTATTTTAATATAAAATACTATTTTTCCACAATGTGACTTATTTATTGAGCAAGAAGGGAAGTTCCTTCTATTCTTAGTAAATTCAATGGGGATAAAACTGTTCTCACTAGTTCTCCGCTGTTTACTTAAAACTAACCTTGTCCTGCAATAAGGATTTTGATAGACCTCAAATAGATCTATTTACTTTAATGAAAGTTTACAGTTACTGACATCCTGCCAAGTTATCTTTGCATCTTTTATATTTATATAGGTATGATGGGAGTAGGAGGAGAGTGTTGAGAAAGAGAGTGAGAGCTATGTTATCTTTGGACTTCAGGTTTGGGTACGTCTAGTAAAAGTATGGAAAAAAGTCCATTTTTATTTTTAGCATTGGAGTTTTTTATAACATAAAGATTAGGAGCCTGATCACAGAAGGCCAAAGAGAGACAGAAAGATATGTTGTAAGAAGAACAGACTTGCAGATGTAAAATGAAATCTGTCACGGCTGAATGTTTTCCAGAATGGAAGAAAAATGTCATCATATGGCACAACATTATGTTGTTCTCTGTTCTTGGACAGCTAAAAAACTGTAGCCTCAACATTATTTATATCAACTATCTTGTTTTGCAGCATCAAAAACTTAAGAGAGTCACAATCAATTAAAAAGGATGTAGTAGAAATTAGAAAGTTTTTAAAAAACATTGTTTGGGAAATCACTCTTGAAAATTAATTGTAAAAGTACAACCTATCAATCACTAGTGGAGAAAAAGGTTAAGGATACTGTATGGATGATATAAAAGGAAGTTTTCTTCTGTTTGTAGCGTAGATAAGAGCACTAATTAATATCTGTTCTCTGAAGCAGTCAGCATGGGAGTTTGCTTTTATATTTCCTAGAGTGTGAGTACACACTAATTTCAATCAAAATGCATTTGAAAAGTTTGTGGGTTTTGCAGGAGTATATGTATATGAGGCTAAACAGGGAATAAAGAAGGATATCAAATATTCCATAGGGAACAAGTCTATTAAATAACCTATATAGTAATATACAGAAAGTATATTAAAAAGCCTATGGAGTCCAGACAGCCAAGAATCAGATTAACAGACCATTACACTTTATTTTTGAGCACAAATGTTCCATTCCTTTCTCTGAGCTCCTAATCAGTATTTTTCATTATTCCACTTCCCCTATATTTGGCTTCTGTGCCTCAGTGCCCATAGCAACACTTTCAGTAGTGTTAAAAACTAGATACTGCAACCACATTTCCAGACACGGAACTTTGCCAAGGCCAACATTTGATCCAGCTAGGAGCACATGCCCGCTCAGTGGTACAAGGTCATAATAATAATTCTCCCTTCAGGGGCAAACAGTCTTAGGAATGATCCCCTACTATTCTCCCCTACTATGTTGGCTCATTTTGATCTCAGTTGTTATTAAGCTCATTTTATGCTGCAGTTGGAGCAGCTTGTTTACTTACTGAAATGGTTATTCAGAAAGTGGATGCTTTCAACGAGACCATGAGTCTGTGTGTGTGTGTATGTAAAGGACACATCATTCCTTTGAACTCAAAAAAAAAAGAAAAAGAAAAGAAAAAACAAAGAAAATTGAGTTTTCTCCTTCATAGGCTAAGCTTAGTTTTTGTTTTGTTTCATTTGTGCCTTGCCCCAGTTTTCTCTCTGTAGTGTCTAATGTACATATTGATGGATAGAAATGATGACAGAAAGCATTTGTGATGCCTTGAGGTATGATAACGTTCTCTGGAAGTGTTTTTGATTCTGAAGAGAATAAAATAATCCTTTTTTCTTTTTTTTCTTTCCTTTTTCTTCTTTCTTTTTTTTTTCTTTTCTCTTTTCTTCTCTTTACATCAATACTGAGATTTCAGATGTTAGGAGAGAAGATATCTTTTTGTTTTCTCTTCACAACCTAATTCTCCAGCCATTCCCTTGATTCAGTTTTTTTTTTTCACTTTCCCTTTTATTCCTCCATTCTCCAGGTTTTGGCCAGACAATAAGAACCATTACTGCACTTAAAAATGAATACTCATCTGGCTCTATATGCAGCACTCCAGCCCTTCCCAATTTATTTGGAATTGTTCATGAGTGGTCTCTTCATCCATTGAAGTTTGGTAACAGTTTTCAGTTTACGTGAAGAAACATGACTAGTAAGAAAAAATGTGGGGATTTGTTGATCTGGGAAATATGGGATGTTAATGGAAGCTTTTGGCAGGAAAGTCATCAGCAGGGAAATTGGATACTTTTTCTAGTTGACTACAAGAAGAGGGGAGATGAGTGGATAGTTCTTTCATCGCGTGCTCAGACTTGACCAGATTTTTTGGTTAATTATTGTATGGATGACAAAGGGAAGTATTCACAGCAGGATATTCACATTGTTTCTGCAAAAGAACTACAAGGAATTCCCAGAATCTCTAGGCAGTGACTGATGATAGTGTTCTGATTTGAGCAGGAAGGCCTGGAAACACCACACAGACTTTCGCTCACCCCCCCCTCCTCGCAGCTGGAATGGGGGTGAGAATCGAGAAATAAGGTAGAACTCGTGCATTGAGATAAAAATTATTTACTAACAGAAAAGGAAAATAGAATAAAATAACAGTAATGATAATTATATACAAAACAAGTGATTGTACAAAGCAATCGCTCACTGACCGCGATCAAGGCTTAGCCAATTCCCAAGCAAACGGGCCCTCCCAGCTCACTTCCCTTCCTTATATTACATGATGTCATATGGTATGGAATATCCGTTTGGTCAGTTTGGGTCAGCTGCCCTGTTCTTGTCCCCTCCCAGCTCCCTGTGGCCTCCCTAGCCTCTTCATTCTCCTGGCAGAGACATACAGATGTCCTTGGTTCTGTTCAGTGCTGCCGGGTGTTATCAGCCTTGTTTTCTTTCTAGAACCAAAACACAGCTTTGTAGCAGACACTAAGAAAGTTTCAGTTAGAAACTAAGACAGATGAGAATCTTTACAGTAAGGATAACAGATTTAGGGGTAGATCTCAGTATTGAGATGTCTACAAAAAATCTAGTGCCATTTTGATTATTAATTGCAAAATGACTTTACACTAGAGGAAATAGTTTGACTTCACTGGTGTTGTTTACAGCTAGCAGTGATGTTATGTTTACTTTAATGAATTGTATTTCTTGGTGTAAACTGATGTAGATGCGCTACATTTATAGAAGCTATGCACATGAGCCTCAACTGACTGTTTATCAAATGGTATTCCTAAAAATTTTCATTTCTGCCTGTAATATGTCTTGAGATGGTACCTCCAGAAATTCCTGAAGACTTCAGATATGTTTTTAGGAACTTAAACAAACAAATCCACCAGAACTAACGTCCAAGATTTTGTGTATCTTCTGGGATGAAAGGCAGTGGAAAAGAAAATGGAAACGATTGGCAGTGTACTGGATTCTATCAGATCTATAATGTTCAAAGATGATTGTGGCAGAGAAACAGCAACTGCTCTCTTATTGTCTACTTCTCTTCAAACAGAAACTTCAAGCAATGCTGAAACACTACCGACTATGTTTCTGATCTTCTTATCCTTCTGTAAAGACACAACATATATTATCTCTGCCCCTGGTCTCAACTTTCAGGCAGGACTCTCCTATTACAGAGACACTAAAATATTCTACTTTAGGACTAAACATGATATGGGTACTTGTTCCTGTGGGAGGATGAATAGTCCTTAATAAAAGTTGTACCCCAAATTTCATAGACTCATGGATTATGTAAATCTTATGAAACAAGGTAGTATTTCATCTTCTCAAATACCAGATACATCTTGCTATGACTATACTGTGTATTTGACTCAGATCTGAGTCTGTATTGTACCCTAACAATATCCAAGACAAACGTTACTTATCTCTGTTTTAGTTAGACGCAGCAGATAGCTAAGTCCCACACCGTAGTTCACTCACCCCCTACCCCCCACCCAAGTAGGATGGGAGAAAGAATTAGGAGAAAATATAGTAGAACTTGTGGATTGGGATAAAAGCTATTTACTAAGACAGCAAGGGAAGTAAAATAAATAATAGTAATTATATGTATATATATTTATGTGCATACATACACAAATAGATGATACAGAAAGCAAGGTGTCACCACCCATCAACTGATGCCCAGCCAGTCCCTGAGCAGTGGCTCCTCCCCAGCAAACTCTCCTCCCTTATATTTACATGAGACATCTAAAAACTAAGAAACAGCTAGAAACTAAGACAATCTCCCATTGGCAAGGTATTGGAAATATCTGATCGGCCTTCTTTCAGATGGGAAGAAGTTTTAAAAGATGCTCCTTGAACTTCTGGATGTTCACTCTTTCCTACTCGAAATTAGAGGCTGACAGCACCAAAGTTTCCTTTCTATTCTGAGAACAAAGTGGCTAATAAATTTGCTTCTATTCCAATGTGGAACACAACAACTAACAACTTTTTTCTTGGTTTTAACATTATTCCTCCCCAATTTCACATGTTGAAGGGAAGAGGCTCCCTTTCAGATGAAACAAGAACCCACGGCATGCCTCACTCCCTCATCCAGTCTCTAGCTCCTATGCTCTATGTACATGCTGTTCCACACAGATCCAAGTGAGAAGAGAAGCTAGCCCATCTGAACTGTAATTCTAGACAGACAGTGGTAGTCTCAGCTGCTGCAACGGAACTTCTCAGCTTCACCAAGGGAAGGTTGTGCCCGACCAATCTGCTGGCCTTCTATGATGGAGTGACGGCATCGGTGGACTAAGGATAGGTGACCAATGTCATCTACCTGGACTTGTGCAAGACCTTTGACATGGTCCCCCACCACATCCTTATCTCTAAATTGGAGAAATATGGATTTGAAGGGTGGACTGTTTGCTGGATAAGAAATTGGTTGGAAGGCTGTAGACAGAGGGTTGTGGTGAACAGCTCTATGTCCAAGTGGAGGCCGGTAATGAGCAGTGTCCGCCAGGGGTCCGTCTTGAGACTGGTTCTCTTCGATATCTTCATCAATGACATTGATCAGCAAATTTGCCGATGACATCAAGCTGAGTGGTGCAGTTGACATGTTAGAAGAAAGGGATGCCATCCAGAGGGACCTTGATAAACTCAAAAGGTGGGCCCGTCTGAACCTAGTGAGGTTCAACACAGCAAAGTGCAAGGTCTTGCACTTGGGTCGAAGTAATCCCAGAAAAATTAACAAACTGGGAGAAGAGATCCTTGAGAGTAGCCCAGCTGAGAAAGACCTGGGGGTCCCGATGGACAAAAAACTGAACGTGAGCCAGCAGTGTGCTCTTGCAGCTTGGAAGGCCAATGATATCCTGGGCTCCATCAGGAGAACGGTGGCCAGCAGGGAGAGGGAGGTTATTGCCCCTCTCTACTCTGCCCTCGTGAGGTCCCATCTGGAGTACTGTGTCCAGGTCTGGGGCCCCCAATACAGGAAAGATGTGGAACTGTTGGAGAGGGTTCAGAGGAGGGCCACAAAGGTGCTCAGAGGGCTGGAGCACCTCCCCTATGAGGACAGGCTGAGGGAGCTGGGCTTGTTCAGCATGGAGAAGAGAAGGCTGTGGGGGGACCTCATTGCAGCCTTCCAGTATTTAAAAGGAGATTATAAACAGGAGAGGAACCAACTTTTCAAAAGGGTAGACAGTGATAGGACAAGGGGGAATGGTTTTAAGCTGAAGGAGGGAAGGTTTAGATTAGACATCAGGGGGAAGTTCTTTATCGAGAGAGTGGTGAGGTGCTTGCACAGGCTGCCCACAGAGGTTGTGGATGCCCCGTTCCTAGACGTGTTCAAGGCCAGGTTGGATGGGGTTCTGGGTAACCCGATCTAGTACCTACTCTGGAGGTTGGTGACCCTGACTGTGGCAGGGGGGGGTTGAAACCTTGTGATCCTTGGGGTCCCTTCCAACCCGGGCCATTCTATGATTCTATCAGTTCCATCAGTTGGAGACATTAAACCATCAGTGTGCAGTGCACAAAGGGGAATAATTCACGTTAGGTAGGAGGCCCAAAGTCTCAGCAAACAATGCCTTTCAGTTTAGATCTATAGTAGTTTGGAATGTATAACTGTTGCTGACAATCTCAAGAGTATATGAAAATGAGATCTGAATGTGTCTTGATTTGGCTACAAGAACAATCTGTGAGTTTGTTCATCTACTCAGTGTTCAATATCAAATTCAGATCAAAACTCCAATATAGACTTTCAGTGGTTTCCCAGCCCTGGGGGGAGAGAGAAGTCAGCCTCCTGCTGCGCTGTTCTGTAGAACAGGTCTTGAGCTCACAGACTTTTCTAGACTGTTGTGTTTTACCATACTAGATTGCATAATTTCAAGGGTAATGTAAATGCAATATTTCAGTGCAATAACCACAAGGCCCTATTTATGCACCTGTGATATTTCACAAACGTTTGTATTTGTAACTAAGCATGCAATATAGGAAAAATTATAGATTCCTTCTTAGTCTTTGAGATGTGGAGTGGCCTGTCTTGAGGATGCTAAGAAATCACAGCCATATTGATTGATAATTGTTTTATATCACTAGGATAACTATTTCTTTTTGTTAAGCATTTTGCCTTATTTCAGCCCCTCTCCCATCAGGCTTTATCAAGGCAGATTACCCTGGGGTAACACAGCATTTCATTGTCTTTTTACCTTGAAAATACTTGGAGATTTTAAAGGGCATATACAGTTTTGACAAATACATGGAGTAGTTTTTTCCTGTCCTCCTCCTTCTCATCTTCTATGTTGACAGAAATGTATGCACACACACATGAAATGAATCTGTTCAGACTCTTGAACCATGGGATGGATTGGAGACACTTTGTTAGTCTACTGTCAGACACCACTCCTGTACTTCTGAGCAAATACAGTTCAATTTCTGCATTCTGTCTTAGCAGAAAAATCTCATAGCATTTCTAATGTCTCTCAACTAACCCTCATAATCAAGCACTGGACCTCAGATAGATCTGTCTGTATTTCATACTTCTTTCTATCCTACTCAACAAAAAGCATCTTCTTAATTAATATGACAATGCATCAGACTGAATTCCTATCTGTTACACTTCTGGTATTTCTTAGCCGTATTGTAGTGTTTTTCAGTTTGCTCTAGATACACAGTTCATAACAGCTCTTTGATATTCTATAGTTTCCTGTGCTCTAATCATATATCCTATTTCTGACTACAGTTTCCCTCCTAAAACTTTTTTTCATTAGCAATCATAATCCAGAAGAAAACAAGATATGATTCAAACAACTAAAAGTGGAAGGTTGTTACCTAATACGATATTGATCCAGGAAGGCCATGTTTGGAAGCCAAGGACAGCCCCTGCTACCACTGATATGGCTTCATGGACTTTTCTGAATTCTATGTTTGTTCTATGTAATGCGCCTCCATATTCACAGATAAAAATTAATAAATTTCCCTGTCCTCACCATCATCTTATTCATAATAGTTTTGTGGTCATATTCATATTGTTGATTATTTGTCCAGTTCAAGGAATTCAGATGTTCATCAAGATCATCAGCTTAATAAAATAAGGATATTGCATACAAATAAATTGACTTCCTTCAGGTTCAGTTAGCCTTATATTTTTAAGAAGTTCTTATTAACAATTTACTTCCTACTAACCCTTCACTTCTGTTCTCCTGAAGAAACTGACAAACAGAAAAATCATGAACTTTAGCCTAAAAAGGGTGAAATCTTTTATTTTCACCTTTGCTTGGGGATTGGCTAAGCATCAGCCACAGTCAGTGAGTGATTGCTTTGTACAATCACTTGTTTTGTATATAATTATCATTACTGTTATTTTATTCTATTTTCCTTTTCTGTTAGTAAATAGTTTTATCTCAAAGCACGAGTTCTACCTTATTTTCTCGATTCTCTTCCCCATCCCAGCTTGGAGGAGGGGGGAGTGAGCGAAAGGCTGTGTGATGCTTCCAGGCCTTCCTGCTCAAACCACAACATCACCTTTCGTACTTCTGTACTTTATATGATGTATGGTTCATTGCTATTACCTCTTTGTAGCTGTTTTGTTAAAGCTCATACCACAAAGACCTGTAAAAGAAATTTATGACTCTTGCGGTTTCAGTAAATTCTAAATAAATGTAACATGAACATGAAGCATTAATTAAAGATGATGGAGTCTAAGTTATAACAGAGATGCTGACATTTAAGCCCCTTGCATTGTGTAAATTAAAAACGGTGTGACAAACAGTGAGTAATTTCACTTCATAATAGGGTTCATAATAGATATCTTAATATCTTTGTCATGAAAAAGTCTCTCCTTGGTTTACACCATACTGAACAACCCAAGGGGCTGGTTCATAAAGTATGACACTGCCTAAATATTTTTGCAATAATTAATATATTGGCCTGGGAATTGTGTTGAATATGTTTGAGACTAAGCAAACATGCAGGAAATTTGTGAAATAAACTTATTAATGCAAAGATAAATTCACTGTGTCATTTGTACCTCTGGTTCAGCTGTCCACTGCTGGGTTTTGAGGGATCCAGTGATGTAATGTCAATTATAAAACACACAATTCACATTTACTTAATTGAATGTAAGCTAGATTTGCATGAGTTATTCACAAGATATCTGTGCTATCAATACTTCAGATTTCTGGGCATAATAAAGACACCTCTGTCTTGTCTACCTACACCAAAAGAGGAACACATAAGGCGGACTGGTCTTCATTATACAATTTATCAGACTGAGGAAAATTTATGTTCAGTTGTATGATCCTGATGTTCACATATGCAGTGTCTTAGCGCACTGTTGCACCCCTTTTGAGTCATGTTATGAAATTCATATAGCCAATGCAGATACTTATACCTGAAATGGACACATTAGGTGCCTTTTACAGTCAATGGAAATGGAAACTTCTATAACTAGATTTACCAAATCCTAAAGTAGATATCTAGAGCAGACCAGATGAACAGAATTACAGAACTGACCACTTGGTGGATAGGTAACTGAATGCAAGATTGCATCAAGACAGTTGCAGTCAATCACTCAAAGTCCAAGTGCAGACCAATGATGAGTGGTGTCCCTGAGAGTTCTATACTGAGGCGGATATTATTAACATTTTCATTGGCAATGTAGACAGTGGGATTGAGTGCACCGTCTGCAAGTTTGCAGATGACATCAATCTGAGCAGTGCAATTGACATACTGTAGGGAACAGATGTCATCCAGAGGGACTTTGTCAGGACTGAGGGGTGGGCCCATGCAAACCTCATGCAATTCAATATGGCCAAGAACATGGTTCTGCACTTGGGCAATTCCAAACATAAATTTGGAATTTTGGAATAAATTGCAGACATGAGTCTGCAATTGGGGCAATTCCAAACATAAATATGGACTGGATTGAGAACAGCTTTGACGAGAAGGACTTGGAGGTACAGGTGGATGAAAAACTGAATTTGAGCTGCCAGTGCTCATTTGTAGACCAGAAAGCCAACTGTTTCCTGAGCTTCATGAAAAGAAGTGTAGCTAGCAGATTGAGGGAGATGATTTTCCTCATCTGCTCTGCTCTTTTGAGACCCCAACCTGGAGTAATTTATTTAGCTCTGGGGCCTCCAATATAGTTCTCTATTCTTGGTGCAGTCAGGAGGGAGGTCAGCAAAACTGCTACCTTGGACTTCTGGAAGGCAGACTTTGAACTGTTCAGGACACTAGTAGGGAGGGTCCTTTTGGAATCTGTCTTGAAATGTAAAGGGGTCCAGGAAGGCTGGACACTCCTCAAGAAGAAAGTCTTAAAGGTGCAGGAGCATGCTGTCCCCATGTGCTATAAGATGAGCCGGAGGGGAAGAAGGCCTGCGTGGATGACCAGGGAACTTCTGCTGAGACTCCAGGGGAAAAAGAGAGTCTACCTCTGGTGGAACAAGGGACAGACAACTCAGGAAGATTACAAAGAAGTTGTTAGGATATGCAGGGAGAAAAATAGAAAGGCAAAAGCCAAGTTTAACTTAACCTGGCCACTGCCTTAAAAGAGAACAAAAAATATTTTACAAATATATTAACAGTATGAAGAGGGCTAAGGAGAATCTCCATCCTTTACTGAATGTGGCAGTGAACATGACCACTGAGGATAAAGAAAAGTCTGAAGTTCTCAATGCCTTTTTTACATCTGTCTTTAATAGTCAGAACACTAATCCTCTGGGTACTCTACCCCATGACGTTGAAGTATGGGATAGGGAGTAGAACAAACGCCTCATGATTCAAGTGGAGACAGTTACAGAACTGCTACTCCATCTGGACTGTCATAAGTCCATGAGGCCAGATGAGATTCATGTGAAGGTGCTGAGAGCTGGCAGGCGTGATTGCCAAGCCACTTTCCACCATCTACCAGCGAGGTCCCAGAGGACTGGAGGCTTGCCAATGTGATTCCCATCTACAAGAAGGGTCGGAAGGAGGATCTGGGGAACTACAGGCCACTTAGGCTGACCTCAGTGCCAGGGAAGGTCATGGAACAGATCTTGAGTGAAACCACACAACATGTGCAGGACAGCTGGGGGATCAGGCCCAGCCAGCATGGATTCATGGAAGGCAGGTCCTGCTGGACCAACCTCATCTCCTTCTGTGACCAGGTGGCCCAACTGGTGGATGAGGTGAAGACTGTTGATGTAGTCTACGTAGACTTTAGCAAGGCCTTTGACACCGTCTCCCACAGTACTTTCCTGGGAAAGTTGGCAGACCATGGTGTGGATGGGTTCACTCTTTGCTGGCTAAAGAACTGGCTAGAGAGCTGGGATCGGAGAGTGGTTGTGAATAGACTTAAATCCAGCTAATGTCCGGTCACAAGTGATGCTCCGCAGGGGTTGGTATTGGGGCTCATCCTGTTTAATACCTTTATTGATGATCTGGATGAAGGGATTGAGTGTACCTTCAGTAAATTTTCAGATGACACAAAGCTGGGAGGAATTGTCGATCTGCCTGAGGGTAGGGTGGACCTTCAGAGAGATCTGGACAGGCTGGACTGCTGGGCTGAGGCCAATGAGATGAAGTTCAACAAGGCCAAGTGCTGGGTCCTGCATTTTGATCACAACACCATGCAACGCTATAGGCTTGGAGTAGAGTTGCTGGAAGACAGTGCAGAGGAAAGTGACCTGGGTGTGCTGGTAGCAGCTTGGCTGAACATGAGCTGGCAGTGTGCCCAAGAAAACCAATGACACACTGGCCTGCGTCATAAATATTGTGGCTAGCAGGAACAGGAAGGTGATTTTTTCCCTGTACTCATCTCTGGTGAGGCCACACCTTGAGTGCTGTGTTCAGTTCAGGGCCTCTCACCACAAGAAATACATTGAGGTGCTGGAGTGTGTCCAGAGAATGGCAATGAAGCTGGTGAGAGGTCTGGAGCACAAGTCTTATGAGGAGCAGCTGAGGGAACTAGGATTGTTGAATCTGGAGAAGAGGAGGCTCAGGGAAGACCTTATCACACTCTACAACTCCCTGAAAGGAGATTGTAGTGAGATGGGATTCGGCCTCTTCTCCCAGGTAACTAGCAATAGGATGAAGAGAATGGCCTCAAGCTGCACCAGGCGAGGTTCAGACTAGGCTTGTTCAGCATGTAGAAAGGAAGGCACTGGGGAGATCTTACAATGATCTTCCAATACTTAAGCAGGGCCTAAGACAAATTTGGGGAAAGACTCTTTACCAGGGTGTGTAGGACAATGGGTAACGGTTTTAAACTAAAATAAGGTAGATTTAGATAAGATATCTGGAAGAAACTCTTTATTCAGACGGTTGTGAGGCACTAAAACAGATTGTCCAGAGGAGTTAAGGATTCTCCTCTTGGTTTAAGGCCAAGTTGGATGGGATTTTGGGTAACATGGTCTAGTGGGAAGTGTCTCTGAGCATGGCAGGGTGGTTAGATAAGATTTAACATCCCTTCCAATTTAAACCATAGAATTCATAGAATCACAGAAAAATTAAGGTTGGAAAGGACCTCAGGAGATCCTCTAATCTGATTTTATAATAAAGCCAGTATAATTTTAGTTAGGCTGCTTAGGGGATTTTATACAAAATTCTAGCAATACCTTTCCATTTGTTGAAGGAAGTTCCATCAGAAGAAGTGGCTTCTGCATGCTATAGATATGTATAGAATCCTATTCTCTTCCAAATGATAGCTGAAACAGGAAATTTAAGGGCATCTGTGTTGTCTAATTTCATATTTTCAGCGAAGTAGGAATCAGGATTTGTGGGTTAACCAAGAAGCGGTTCTATTCTAAAACAACATTCTCAGATTTATGCAACAGGGTGAGCACAATTTTAATTGTGTGTCTAACTTTGACTACAACTATTTAAGTTACAGTTCTCTTCAAATATGTAGTTAAATATTTTGTTACAATATAGCCAAGCTTGTGACATTTGCACGAATGAAGCCCATATCACCCATGTGTCTTTCTAAGACATTATCTAAAGAGGAACACTAGTAGAGGGATTGTAGTTTATGAAGCTGGATATTCTGATAATGTTTCTACAATTATTTCATTGCTGAGTTGGGCCAGTGTCCTACCAAGAATTTTCAAGTACAGAACCTTAAGATATTACTGGATAACAAGAAGGTAAGCAAAGAGGCTGGCTTGATAACTTCTTATGAGCTCATCACCTTTACCTCAGATTTTTTCCATCATTTACTTTGCATATTCTCTCTGCTTTTTGCTGTTGTTTAATATACCTCAAATTGTACAATTTCAGCTTCCAAATTGAATAAGATGTTCCCTCCAGTGGAACACGCACCTTGATAAATTGCCAAATAGTAATTATTATTCCTTTCAGAGACTGAGATATGGAGTTGTAGCTGTAATTTACAAGGTCTGAGAGCTAAGAAATTTAAGCTTTGCTTCTCTCCTTCGAAGTTTTCATCTGAGATCCTAATTCAAGCTCTTTCCTTTGATGATATGATTAAGATAATTTCTTTATGAAGTTCAAGCCTCTCTGAGATATTCAAGAAGGAACCTGATAGTTCTTAAGCTTCGTTTGCTTCCCCTATGAATATCAACAATGGATGAAAAGAAAAAGCACACAGACAGGATGCCTGACAGCTTCAAATGCTTCTAATTTTTTAATGTTAATTATTATGGTAACATCTACTGTTCTCAAATATGGGACCTTCGTTCTTGTGAGTGCTATATAAAACTAAAGAGACATTTTTTTCTTCAGTAATCTAGTCTAATACCAGGAGATAGGTATACTGTTAGCTTGTCTCTACCCTCTCCATCTATTTTCTTACCTCTCGTTCCCCCACATCCTCTCTCCTCCTGTCTTCTTTCCTATCCCCTTCTTCATTCTGCCTCCCTCCTTCATATCATTCCCTTTCCTTTCTTTTTTAAATCACATGCTGATGTGAAAACCATCAAGGTCCTGTTGTGGAGAAGATTACTCAAACTCTGACTGTGCCAAGTTCAAAAGTGCTTGTGCTTCCTATCCTTTCTGAAAACATAGAAGAATAGGATGTATGCTTCAATATATCTAATTTGTATTTTCTCACAGGAATGCAGAGAACATTATGCATACCTGCGTATGTAAAGTAAAATTTACACACTATTTAGATAGGACTGACATGCATTAATTTGGTACTCTTCATCCAAAGACTTTGACTAGATTAGGAAAACGAATTTTGTTAGCCAGATTTACAAATGTAAATATTATCCCAATTTTACAAATGACAGCCGTCTAAAAAGACCTATCTGAAAATATAGAAAAACCTATACTAAATTAAAAAAAAAAAAA